>JARFOC010001214.1:36022-62440 GCA_031763485.1 Osmoderma eremita | reverse complement strand
TTGTAGTGGTAGTCCGTGGTACTTTGTTGTGATTTTCTATTTGCTTCTGCGCTAATTTTTTTCCAATTGTGGTAAAATACTTATTGAGTTCATTTGCTATCTCTTTGGACTGTTATGGTTGTTCCATCTTCTTTTGTCATTCTTTGAATAGATCTATTTTGTTATCGTTTGTGTTTATTTGTTCCTTTAATATTCTCCATATTTTGCTTGGATCTGCATGATGTTTCTTAATTTGTCTTGGGAAATACTGTTTTTTGTCTCTTTAATTAGACTGTTAGTGTATTGTTTCTGATTTTTATATTCAATCCTATAACTGTTATTTTAATATAAAAGAATTTGATCTCAATGAAGTTCTTGGGGCTATTAACTGCCTTAAACCTAGTCTAACTATGGGTACTGATTCGGTACCTTCCTTCCTTGTGGAAGACTGTAGATTTGTACTGCAGCATCCACTTTTATATATTTTCAATCTTAGTCTTAAATTTCCTAATTGCCGGAAGACCTCACGTTTTACACCTGTTTTCAAGTCTTGGTGATAGGCACGACATTGTTAATTATCCACCGATATCCAGTATATCCAATATATCAAAAATTTTTGAATTCTTACTATCTGAGCGTATGTATAGACATATTGCTACCAGTATTACTCCTTACCAACACGGATTTGTGCGTGGTAATCTGCATCTACCAACTTTTGTATTTTTACCGTTCTCTTGATGATAGAATCCAGGAGTGCAGCACTCATTGATTGTTCGTAAGCTTGGTTCTTTCGGTCTATCTGGAGATATCATTGAATTTTTTAAATCTTATCTTACCGGTAGAGAGAACTATGTAGAGTATCGTGGCATTAAGTCCTACAAGTACCTTTTTACATTCTGTCGGCTAATAGTCGTAGTTATATCTTCTCTCCTATATTGTCCATGTGTCGAAATGTTAATGCTTTTTGTATTGATTTTGATATTTTTTCTGTCAGTGTTGTCTCCCTTAAGAGATTATTAAATCATTCAATGAAGTTTCACGTAGAATTATTTCACTAATTTTAGTTTTATTCTATTATAATATATATCTTATGTTTTTATTAATAGGTTCACTATCGTAAGCATGTTATCTTTTGTTTTTTTTTCTCTTTTTTTATAATTATCTTGTACACGCATTAATATTAAGTTTGTATTTTAACCGAAATTATCCTGTAAAAAGTAGTTATTACTGTTGGGTATTAGTATACAGAGTGTTAAAAGGGATTGCAGAATAAAATAATAGGAGACAGAAGCTTCTGAAGTTCTTATCTATCTTCATTACATTTCTTTGTTGATCTGTTTTGTCGAAAGTTATGTACAAACCTGCTTACTTATTGCAAAATAACTGTTCATTAAATACGTGTATTTATACCGTTATTTTGTACTATGCACTTCTGGTTACACCTAAATCACTTAATACCATTATTTTATAAAATACATTGAACTAGTAAATGTACGACTATATTAAGAATATCTGGTATATAATGCAGATGCATAACTTGGTACTTTCGAAGTTCGTATCCGCACGTTAACTTAATTTATTCCTTAGGTAACGGTGCCTTTATTTACGCTAATCTACAAAGGAAATAACGAGCGAACGAAGCCTGAAAAATACTTGCGTCCGAGAAAGAAGTTTATGTATTTACATATAACAAATTGCGTTGCATTAACGTAAATGTTTCTCGTGAGTGGCGCAGTATTTTTACTCATGTATTATGCTTTATTAAAGGCTGATGTTTATCGCATTTTTATGCTAATTTCTCACGCGAATTGTTCATCCACCGAATGAAACTACGAAATACGACAGTGGATAATTTATTCGTTATATCGACGGAGTAGTCATTTTCCACGTTTTCGAGGTAGTTATTTTATGAGGACGACTTGAATAATGATCATTGTCCTGAATTAAAATGCAAGAAACGCAAGTAGTTTCTGCAATTTATTGCGTGCGATGCATTCAACCATTTTAAGATTTGACGATAAGTTATAATTAAAGTGCATTCCTCTAATGATTAGTTTTGAAACACGACGCCATACATAGAACGATTTACCATTTCAGACTGAACAAGTGATTGCATCTGTAACACACTGAAAGCAAAAAAAAACTATTAATTGAACACTATATTTAAACTTTAAAAATTGAATTTATTGGGAATGTAGCCAACGCAATCAAAACACAGCTTTATTGTGTCGTTCGAGCTTTCGGTTTTTATTTAAAACCTTTTTCAAGAGTACAAACTAGAAAAACATGTAATTGATGGTAAGACATTCAATACTGAACAATATTACTTACATGTTGTGTTGTGAAATTATTTTAATGCAAAAGATATCTACTACAGTAATCTACCAAGTAATTACAGACCCCTCTCTCAATTCCCCCAAAAATTTGCAAAAATATATGAAAAGTATCAGCTTCTTTGTAAAAAAGAATATATATACTTATAATAACAGCAAAGAACAGCATGCCTTTATAGCTAGATGAAGTAACGATACTGCAGTTTGCAACTTTATGTCTAAAATCTATTTGGCGACTAGACAGTCAGCAGCTGACACTGAGCCTATTTGTGGACCTCTCCAAGGCCTTTGACTGTGTCAGTCATGATTTGTTTATATATAAATTACATCGTATTGAAATTCGCGACAATCCTCAAAAATGGTTCCAATCATTTTTAAGTAACTGATCTCAGAAGGTGCATCGTTTCGATGGTTACTCCAGATCTTCAAACTTCAAAATGGGTCTCCCTAGGGGTGATCTTTGAGACCCACTTTGTTTATTCTTTTTATCAAGGACATCGTCACATGGCTACAAAGTGAAAATTACTATCATATTGCCAAGTATGCAGATGATATTAACGCCATTGTCAATGGACACTCCTTGCATCGCATATCTTATAAAGCCACTTGAATATACCGGATTCTTTTTCTCACATTTTTTTCATTTTTCATAGGCAACCAGTTATACTCCAATGAAGGATTTACTCGATAAAGTTGCTATAGAGAAAAAATATTATGTCTAATATTTCCTGTTTTAATAATTCATTCATACATCAATTACAAATTAAGTTCTGGGCGAACTGGTTGTTACATTGTCACATGCCGCCACGAGCTTACAAAAGCTTGCGTTACTTTAAGATCCTCCTAAATCATGCTGTCTCACTGTTTTGGAAACATTCTACTTTTCCAATTTTATCTCTAGCATGTGCTATGGAATTATACATCGAGCGTCTTTCTTCTAATGCCAACGGATATTCGTTATACAAAAATAAGCAAGCCAATTTTTAAAACACACACACTTCTAACTTTCTGTGACATATAGATTCAGGTGTCCTTTGTTTTGTTTTAAACTATAAAACTCATTTCTCTGAATCTATCATCTAGTACGATATTAATACAAGACAGATGACGACCTCTGGCTACCTGCAAAACATAGAACGGGATCGTTTCAGAAAATCTCGAATTATCTCGTATGCCATTTCTACAATAAATTCCCGATAAATATTAAACGAACACCTAATATTAACTACTTCTCAGAAGTAGTGAAACAGCATATATTAGAGTTAAATTATTGTAATGTAACAGAATACCTCAATAATTAGTCACAATACTCAATAATTAAATCATGTCATCACAAACAAATGCCAATTTTTGTTAAAAGAAACTTATTTTACTTGGGTTAATGCTCACAATGTTTTATTTCTCAGGTCTTCAAGGATATCACCAGGCCTCACGGTGTTGACGGAACAGGGCAACAGGAGGGGGCGCGCGGAGGAACCCGCCCCGCCCCCGACCGGACCGCGAAGTTCCAGATCCTCCCGTAGCGGCAATAGTGGCAGCGGTGCTAACAGCAACGGGCCTCAGTTTCAAGACTCCAAGCATGGTCAGTGGAAGCGATACACAGACTCACCGGGTGTGGGCAGCCCGCCGCCCCCACCGGCACCAGCGCCATCCAGTCCCTCCAGTTCGCGGCGGGAACGACGCAGCAGTCCTCACGGCAGCAAGGAGAAAAGTGGTAAGGGTCAGAGGAACGTCCAGCAGGGCTTCAGCTACGTGAAGAGGACCAACAATAGCAACGGAAACGGACCTGCGATGAACGGAAACGCTTCTACTCAAGCAGGTAGGCAAATCGTTAAACAAAAACGTAAAAATGTTCTTTGACTGTTGTGGATATTTGTTTTGGGTTGTTTTGCTGTTGCCGGCAAAATTCTTATCTATGATTCATGAACCATGAGGTACTATACTTGATTTTGAAAATATTTCTGCATCCGTTAGCAAAAACATCAAGCGTTGTGTGTCAATACAACTACCATAAATAACCCATTAAATTATCAAAAGCTTTAAAATATATAATTGCTAATTTCTTTCAGCCATGCCTAATCAATCTGGGAAAACAGCCCAAGTTTCCGCAGTTCCAAGGACCAAAGTAAAGGTCTCCGGTGGTACACAGACATGCTCAAGTGATTTGCAACCACACAGTAAGTAATAATGTCTTTACATTACCATATTTGAATCTGCCCATGCAAAACTGGCTTAAGCATTCCCAGAAAGAACAAGGCCGCAGTGCTGGTGTGTGACGTCACCATAGACAGGTGTTCGTAAATATATTGGTCGCTTCTTTTAACTCGTATATGAAATTTTAGTTTTATTGGTTATTATTTTCAAGGACTTCCGGTTGAAAGAGGATGCCAGTCCTTAACTGAGCCCTTAGATTTTATCATGGAAAAACGAAATTTCAAAGCAAAAACGACCTACAATTTTGCATATTTCAAAACTACATTTTGTTTGTACATTTTTGTAATACCTTCAGTTTTCTTCTGTTAAAATAATATAGTAAGTTTCGGTAACAAGTGACTAGATATAAAATACATATCCATTAAATTTCGTATTTTTTCAATATTAATGGATGTGTTCCTAAGTTTTACTTTTACCCAACCAATCATTGGTTTTCTGGAAAAAGTTCAAAATAGTGCGAAGCTCTTTAAATTCTGTTTATAAAATTGATTTTTGATGATATTCAAACTCTCTTTTACTGCACAATTGCTCCGGCTACTTTTTCTTTTCACTTATGTCTTGCTTTTGATTTTGACTTGTGAGAAACTTGACATTTTTTGATAAATAAATTGGACAGTTACGAAATTGGTTGTACCAAGACAAGCATCTCGCTTAAGCTTTGGAATTTTTAAACTTACACTTACTGTTTCACTGTATCTAGAATTGCTTGCTGTCGAAAAATGTATAAATTTTCTTCTGTAAAATGTAACTCACGACCCTACTGTATTTGTATGGAGTAGAATCTTTTCGGGAAACATATATTTTGCAAGTAAGTCGTCGTCACGTGGAAACTGAAATGCGTACTTTCGAACCATTTTTATTATTACCGCGACAACCAGGGATACCACACGTATAAACCATTGCAACAGCTAGCACAGAAGGTAGCACTTATATATATAAGAGGCACTAATATTTGAAATTGATTGATTCACCACACTATGCTGACGTAACAGATGCGTGACGTCAGAGCACTGAGGCCTTTTATTATCGGTGGTAATCGCTTAACGAAACGCTTCCAATCATAAGGAATTTGCTTAAGAAACATTTTCTAAGACAAAGAAACCCTTACACCCCCTTAATAAAAATGTTTTTTTTTGCGTTTTTCAAAAAAACAATTTATCTCCTTTCTGCATGGGCACCATTTCATTTGTTCTTAATATATTTTAATATTTGTTCTTGTCATTCCAGAAAATCCTCAATTCAAAAGCTATTCCCTTACTGGAAATACGGCGAATCAATTGAGCCAGTCCGTGCGCGAACGACTCATGATGGGATCCCAAAGCTTGCCGAAAGGAGCCGGTCAAGAATACGGGTTGGTGATGCGCCAAGTACGGCCTAAAGCTAGTGACGGTTCCCTATCGGACACGCAAGCTATAGAGAACACCAGTCCGTACGCTCCTTGGCTGAGACATAGGTAAAGATTAATTGAAATCGTATCTTGAATATGAATGCAGTGTTAAGATAAATGATTTTTAGCAATACCTACTCGGTCGCGCCAAGGTTATCCGAAACTGACAGCATGGAAAGCCTATCAAGTCTTCCAGGCCATCGCGGTAGTCTAACACATACTAGACTGTTACGTGATTCTCCGTCTAGATTAAGTCGCAGCAATAGTATTAGGTAAGTAAAGAGTGTGTTTCTATTACTATTTAAAACAAGAATATATTAAAGTAATACCCAGATAATAATAAAAATTAATATGTTCCAAACTGTGTATGTTTTCACAAACGTAATATTTATTAGATCCTAGTATGTACGAGGGTTGGAATTTTCATAGCGGCAATGTTAATGTCCATCGAACTCGTCTTTCCCAATCTACATATCTTCACAGTAGCGAAAAGAACAGAGCGTACGAGGAGTTAAAGATCTAATGTGTTTTCCAAAGAGAGGCAGCGAAATTTGATAAAAATTGAATGCGCCCAGGATCGTACAGTACGACACTATCATCAAGGTCTTCAATAGGTTTGCGGTGAACGCCCAAGCTGCTCAAGTGTATCTGAGGAACAAATGTATGCTGTTTCTGCGTTACCGGAAACATATCGACGCCATACTATTCGCGAGTTGTCCTTAATAACTGGATTAGTTCTTGGTACTGTCTTTCACATTTTCAAAGAGCGCCTGAAAAGGTGAAAAATTGCAACGCGACGGGTTCTCACCCATGGACAGAAATGGCAACGATATGAGCCTGCTTGCATACACCTAGAGGGCTACGAGCGTAAAGGAGAAGCTTTTTTGCATCGCATCATTGTTCTGATGTTACAAGTGAAACGGAAATCTAACGAGTGTGTCACTACAGGTCACTAGAAAGTTCAAAAGTTCGCCAGAATTTCAACAATATGAAGCCTATGGTGAATCTTGTGTACGACTGTCTGTGATGGTGTTATCCAAACGCACACAGTACCTCCTCCTCTGCAAGGCAGGTCGTAATAACCGTAAACGCGCCATATTAGTCTCCCTTCTGCATTCCGCACCATCAAGGTGAGATGGGAACAGGTACAACACGGATACCCTACGCCTTCCATGTAGCTGGAAATAATTTAAAAGAAAATATTGGTGATTATATTGAAGGAGGGAATAGAATAGAGATTTTTGCGTTGAAGCTGTCTGACTTAAGACTCCGGAACACTTCAGCACCTTGACTTTTTTTATTTAATCTCCCATTTCTACCACTCCCACATTATAGCTCCCATTGGCAAACACTTGTACCAGGTACTACTATGTGTAGGCCCTTGACCAGTGGTCTATATGGTCTATATAGCCCTCTGGGTTCATTTTCGGTTTGCCAAAGATTGGCTGTCTTCTAAGATCAAAGCCCTCGCATACACACAATATGTGATATGCAGTCTCTATTGATCCTTCACACGCTTTGTAGTTTGAGTCCTCAATATCAACCCCCAATTTTTCTGTAGGTGTCGTTTCAGTGCATAATGTTTCGTTGGGAGACTTGTACAAAGATAATTCCTACAAAGAGTGGATAGCTCAGCAATCTTCTTTATTGATGGCTCCTTAATAAAAGGCTTTAACATCCATAACCAGGCATAGGCCTGGTTATATTATTCCAGAATTCTTTCTACCCTGGTGGTCTGAGTTTTGTTTCCCTCTTGGGTTTCTTTCTTCTTTATTGGAGTGACTTTCACCTTGGATTTTTCGCGATGTTTGCGACGTAGAAGTTTTTGCTACCTCCATGTCCCTACTGCTATTCTCTGTTGATTTTTCAGTTTCCTGAGATGAGCACCAAAATATAGTTGTTACTTAAGTCTATACTGTAGCCCTGCAGTAATATTTTCTGTCTTGTCTGGTCGTAGTCTCCAAGACAGTTGTTCCGAAATGCTTGTAGAAGAGGTATCTGACTCCCTCTCCTGTTCATTCCGTTCTAGGGAACTGTAAGAGCGAAAAGATGGCGCACACCTGTGACGCCCTCTGCACAGGTGTAAAGCTGAACACTTCGAAAAGTCGCCGGGTATCTCATAGGTTCCGCTAGCTACATCTTTTACTTCTCGAACCATCCATCCTTCGGAAAGGCTCGGGTAAAACCGCTGGATTGTAGTAGTACCTGCAACTCTATGCAGAGACTCTGTAACAGATTATTGCCTGCTGGATCAGATGAGTCCTGATTTCTTAACGAGGTTGATACTCTTTCCGTCCTCTTTTATCCTGGCTTGGGACAGGCATTGGTGAAATTTTTTTACATATTTTGTGTTCGTAGAAAATAAATAGTTGCCACCCTATTAAAATTCCGGCCCTCGTATCTAATCGACGAATACTTACCAAATAATCTGATAATTTTTCTAAATCTAAACACACTACACTCATGTCAGTAATAAAATATAAAGTTTTTCATAGTTCCGTGAAGCCACAAGCTCTTATTTTTTAGATGATAACATACGGGGAATATTTACAAAGTTCTGGAAATTGTAGTCCTACGGAATAGTGCAAAACTGACTGTACAGATCTGCGCTTGTCGTCAATTTCAATAGCTGGAGCTCCTTATTTTAACTTATTTTAGGGAAAGGATGTTATATTAAAGGATACCTTTATTTCTAATACGCAGTATCGGGAAATCTAAACCACACAAATTGATTTAACAAAATTCGGGACATATGTCTCAAGAACACGTCGGCTCTCATTGTCAGCCGCTTAAAACGAAAGTCCTATCTGACATGCACGTTTAAAAAAGGAAGAAGAAAAAAGAAGAGCTATCGTTATAATAGATCAGAAGAATCGAGTGTAGCGCAACACATGTTTGAACGAATTATCGAATTACTCCCGATAATTTGAAATTATTAAGAAACGTAAACTCGTCGCGAGAACTAGACGCGTATAAAACGATATATGTATATTAAAAAAAGATCGAACTTGCTAAACCGCGAAGAAAGAATTTTAGAACATTCAAGCTTAATAAATATTTTTACCGAGAAAGAAAAGGGACACCTGTATATTTTTCTTAAATGCGCACAAAACAGATGTACGCCCTACGCTCATAAATACTACCTGCCATTCGGGTCAGGTACATTCTTTCGGACATATTACGTTAAGTGTGTTTATAAGTAGAGATAAATGTATATATTTCCTTTTTTAAACGTGCATGTTAGATATGACTTTCGTTTATTCGGGAGGTGGTTGACAATGAGAGCCGACATACTCTTGAAACATATGTTTTATTAAATTAATTTTGTGAGATGTGGATTTTCCGATACTGCGTATTAGTGATACCAGCCTACAGTCCTTGCAATTCCTTCACGGATACCTTTATTTATTATATATTATTGGGTGGATACATTTTAAAGCAGGTGTTGAAAGAAAGAAAATGTTCAATTAATTTCCTAAGTCAATATCATTGTCAATGCGAACATACCAATAATTATTTAATATTTATTTAACACCAATGAGAAATTAAGCGATAACATGATGGATACATATGCACATACGTGCTTCCCGTTCCTACTTAATACATTTAGTGATGTTTACATGAATTTTCTGTTCACGATATAGCTACCTCAGAGATCGGACTTTTCCCAGGTACACACTAACTATGCGGAATTAGATACGAGAGTATTTAAATGCAAAATATTATAATCACATACTCATGTTTTACGATCGTTACTAATACTAACCTTTCGCTTAAAACCATAGAAATATTTAAACTTGTAAGTAATAAACGGAATATAAGTGTTATCCGGCAGTTATAGGTCCAAAACGGTATCTCTGAGTAAATTCCCTCGATACTATCATATGTAGCTGGGGCTCAAGTAGCAGTGGGAATCTAGTGGAAGAAATAAACCTAAAGTCGCCGAGTAATAATTATAAGTATAAATAAGAGATCAATACTCCAGAAAGCTATAAATGCAGATAACAGACTCCGCCAAAATATAGCCGCAATTGAAGTAGGTATTTGACATATAAGAATAATTTTGAAAAATAATGAAATTATTGTATATTCATATATTCAACTAATTTAATTACAAATATAATAATAATAATACAAATAATGGGCCAAACCTTTGTTCCGGTAACAATTCCTATATTCTATTTGGCAATGTGCTGTATATTTTTATCCAGCATATTCATGATCTGACGAGCTTCTGATATTGAAAATCTGGTCATTTTTTATTCAAACAGCAGAAGACCATTATAAACAAAGCCAGTTTCACTACCAATATGAAGGACAAGCACACGTTTTTTCTTTCTAGAAGGATCTTGTAAACCACGTAACAATCCATCAATCGCTCATCGAGCACTACTTATTGTGGTATCTTTTCACACTTTTGACTTTGTGTGTCCGGCGTTTACAATTATCTCATTTTAATAATAGACTTTGATTCCCATTGCCCGAAACCTTCTAATGCTATTTAAACAATTACGTTTCCGCAAAACAATGTCATCTCGTTCAATTAAAATGCTGTATCGGCTACGTATGGTTATGACTACCACTCCCATTCTTCTCAATACTTTCCGCATTGTTGTACGTTTTATTGCAGGTAGATTATCATAAGATCTCACGGCCTATAAAAAAGTGGTTAGTCAAATATTTACTGTTAAAGTTAAAAGCAGATAGGTAATGCATTCTTACAGTACCTAAAGTACTTAGAGCCGTTTAATGACAAGTCAAGCATCCATTGTAAGGCAATTTCAAATCATATATTTTCCCATGTACTAGCGTAAACAAAAATGGTCTCTTATTTATGCATGCATCCTAATTCTGAAAAAATGATCTTTTTACGTCGGCCCTTAATGAGGAAAGTCCATAAAATTACTTTACAATGTTTAAAATATTTCTATGCTCATATGGCATCGTGATACTAACATAATCCACAACGCTTAGCACACTTGTATTATTCTGTATAACGTCCGCTTTCGATGTCATGGTATTGAGTTGGCTACCTTCCAGATCTTTCTGTTAACGATACTATTACACAGTCTAACGATGTAATATTACAGGTCTACAAAATCCGAGAAGTTGTATCCTTCCATGCTGCATCGGAATACCGAACCAGAAACCGAGCCCTACTATTGCATACCTGTAGGAGCCGTCCTAAATCACTGGTCTCAGCCGACTAGCCCCGCTCCAGGATCAGCCAGGACTTTCCCGTTATCACCCACGCATTCTACTCCGAGGCATAGCATTCCTAAAAACGATGACGGTAATTACAGCTTCCTAGAATTACTACATTGCTCAGTTTTCCTTTCTCTTAATGTGGAATAATTTTATTGACACCATTTATCTCTTCCCATAAAATATTTCCCAAAGATGTATCTTAAAGTAAAAACAATAGCTCTGGAAATTCACACACACATAAAATTTGATTTTTTTTTTAAATATTCGGCTGACTGTACCTAATATAAAGAGATATTTTGCTTGCAGTTCATGGATCGTCCATAAGTTTGGTCTCCACAGCGTCAAGCTTATATTCATCTGCCGAAGAGAAACATGCCCACGAGATAAGAAAATTGAGGAGGGAGCTCATGGAGGCGCAAGAAAAAGTTCAAACATTGACGTCGCAGCTCAGTACCAATGTAAGTACGCTTTCTTTAATTTTTATCTACAGTGATTAACTAAAGTCTGCAATCAAATATTTCGGTAGTTAATCATTCCAAGAATTAAAAAAAAAATCGTAACTATACAACGTTTATTCTACCATTCGTTATCACTTTTAAATATTATAACAACAAACAAATCTGTTTATAATTATCAGTTGTAAAACAAATGTATACCACATCTGTTTCGTACATATTTGTGGTTCAAATATGTATATACATCCGTCAACCGTGATAACTTTTATGACCTTCCTTGACATATACATACGTATGTATCATGTTGAAAGATTTGGCGAGGATTTTTTTATGGCAAACTATACTCCTAAAAGCAGCTATGGATACATTTACATACGGTGTAAGTCCGGGCTTTCTCCAAACACCGGAAATTATGCGCGGTGACAATAAGTTTGTTGCTTGCGAAATTATCCTAAGTGCAAATTGTTGCTTATTACCAAGCTTCGTATAATTATGCATTAAAAAAACTTGATATTTGCACTAAAAATATAACAAATATGCATTTAAACACATATACACATATACTCTACTGGCTACGACAGAGCTTGAATCGTACTAGCAACGCAAAATATCGACATAGTTGCCACACCGTTATACTAACTGCTAGTACGGCGCATGAGGCCAGTATCCAACAAGCGTTGTATGGAGGCTGCGTGCTTGTCGAAGAAAACGCAAGGCGTATCAATAACGTGAAAAATGCGAGATATTACGCAAAAAATTGCGATTGCATTTTTGATTAATCTTTGCGTGGTGTTTTAAAACGTTTCAAGATTGAATAATATTGTAGCACAAGGACAATACTATATTTAGAGACAGCAATGCATTAGGCACACGCTATCAAAATAGAAAAGGCATTTCTATGGAAGCTGAAATATTATCGTAAATAGGATACCAGGACACATTCGATATTTAAGTGAATGAAAAACTAATATAACGAAATAAACGAAAATATAAAACGACCGACCACTTCCTCTGGTGTACTACCAGAGTAATACCGTTTAATTATCTGGACCCTTTCCTTGGTAGTGAAAATCATTCTATTATAAAATTTTGACAAAGAAATCAAAATAATGAATTTAATTTAATAGATTTCAAAAGTAACAATGTAAATAAAGAGAAAATAATGTCGTAAATTAAATTTATAAATTACGAAAAAGAAAACTCCCTAAGGAAAAGACGCTTGAGTAACGTCAACATAAAAGGTATGCGCGAATCACCGCTGTTACGAGCATACTAAGAATTGCTCACAATAGACTTAAAGCATCACTAAGAAATATAACGATATTACTTTTTCTAGTTCTTTTTCGTTATTTTGTGCGGTCTCTTTTTTTTTAAGATGTAGAATAAACAATACATAATACTTATATCTACCTTTCAATTTAGCTTCTATTAAATACATCATACATACATTTCAATATTTTTTGATAAGATTTGACGGGAAATACGGAGCCTTTGAAGGACTTTTGGAATGTTTGCTTTGCGTTTTTTTTATGATACCTACCTCCACCTACCATTATATCCAACGATACATCGATTATCATGCAAATAATAGCTTGGCGTAGTGTCAAAAGGTCGTGACACCGGCACATTTTGCGTTTCAGTTAAATTGCGAATCATCCATCAGAGGTCAATATCGAAGAACATCTGTTGTCTATATACGTGTATTATTTTATACACGCAAATATAGACACGTAAGCGCCTAGCATGTATAGTAACGTTTTTTGTTTAATAATCGAGGAAGACGAATGACATTCCGTGTAATGTGCGTGTATATAATTTTTATTAAGAAGGAATGGGTCTTAAGATTCGTAATGTGACATGCGAATGCAGTTTTGCTTGGCGGTATGCGGTTTGATATTTAATGCCCATATATTATTAAATATTCTTATTTAGGAATATTAATTATTCAAATACTTGTACTTGAATTTAAAGTGTTTAGAATAACAAGTTATTTTAATTTACATATTGCAGCTGCTCATATTTGTAAAACAATTGTCATTTTTATCGCAAAAAGTGATAAATGTGTATTAAAATTCTAGGAATATGCAGTGTAAATACTCATTTATAATAAAAAATCATATATCGGATGATAGTAACATTTGCAAGAAGTGCGCAGATGTTTTAAGACAAAGTATATATGTATTTATACAGATTTGAAAATTTAACAACAAAATTTGTTTAATTTGTTATCAATTGCGAGAATATTTTCTTACTCCGAGAACTACCAGGCTAGTCTGAATAGTTTCCAGCTTAACACAGAAACAAGTAGTGGTTTTTGTGAAAATCAGTTTTATTTTTCAACATGTCTCCTTTAATCTGCCCAAATAATACTTGGCATGTTGTTCTGCAATATAGGCGTTTACGAATATGACAACCTCTTCTTTCGATGAATATCTCTGTTCTCCGAGCGATACTTTGTGGCTAGGAAATGGAAAAAAGTCGCCTAGATCTGGTGAATACGATAGGTGGTCCACCAATTCAAAAACCAATTCATGAACTATTTCCATGGCGACCATTGGAGTATAAGACCGTGCATTATCTTGATGGAACAACAATTCTTCAAATGCGGTCGTTTTTTCGTTAAATAATGATGCGTTGTATGCCCTCGTTATTGTTTTTCCTTTAGTCGTTTAATACAATTCCATGACTATCCCAACTAAAGACAGTCGCCTTCACTTTTCCGGCCAATGGAACAGCGACTGTGTCTTGGTTTCAGGAGTGTAGTGGTGTATCCAAAGCTCTGTTCCAACACGCAGTTTGCTGACAGTTCGTGATGACGTGAACCAATCGGACAACAGATTGGAGTCCTTGAGAACTGAATCATGTTTTCTGATTGATTCACGTGACCCCGAACTATCAGCAAACTGCGTTTTGGAACAGAGCTCAAACTCCATCTACAGTTATTAATCGACGTCAAACCTCTTATTTTGCTTAAACTGCTTCAGCGGGGCTTGGCAAATGTTCATTCGAATCCATTTTTGGTCTTGAGTGAGTTAATGCGACACCCAAGGCGCAGGTAACTTTTTTCATGTCCAAATCTTTATGATATATGACGAACACGTTCATTCGATAGCCTCTACAATCTCTCTAATCTTAATTAGACGGTTGTCTAGTACCATTTGGTGAACTTTCCAATGTTTTTGGTAGTGGTTGCTGTTTTTGGTCGTCCCGGCAAAGCTTCATCGTCGAGCAAGCCGGAACGACTACCTTTAAATTCTGCTGACTAAAATTTCACTACGGCAAATGATGGTGCAAAGTCCCCGTAAACAGCATCCATTTCGGCTTTAAGTTGCGTATCGGATCGGATGCGGATAGAAGACTCAGAATAGCTGTCTGTATATCCGTATCCGCACTTACAATTATCCGTTGTTAATCATGTTATTTCGGCTATCGTTAGTAATTAAATCAGTTTTAATAAATTCAGTTGATATTCACTATGATCAATCACTTTTAATAGCAACATACTTTATCCGTATGTATTACAAATGCAAGGAAAGGGAAACATATCATTGTTCAATATAAAATAATTTTAAAAAGAACCTTACATTGTTTTCCTACATCCATACGGCTTCTGCAAAAAAAAATGTGCCACATCTACCTAGTGTCTGCCTTTTCCCCATTCATATGTAATAATACATATGCAAATATATTAGGTTGCATATTTTAGGCGTTCAAGTATAATTGAGTAAAGTGCGTTGGAATAATCTCAACTTACAAGTTGGTAGCAATAAATAGCGGTGCTATCTATCTTAGTTTGTAGAAAGGATAAATGTTTATAGTTAAAATCCAGTTGTTTGGTGCTTCCTTTGCCCAACCATTACAAGGTACTTGGACAAAATTTAATCCCTGTCGCCAGCTCTCAAATAGATTTCAATTATTTTATTTTATAGTATAATAAATCAAAAATATAGACAGTATAAGGAAAATGTTTGTTTGTAGGTATTTGGCTCTTATTTCAAAAAAAAAATTATTTCATGCTTTTTTAGGCACAAATCACTCCTTATGATCATTCTCATGATATTTTTCCTGGTGTAAAATACACTTGTAACACACATATTTCAGGTTATGTTATTGTTGACACTTTTACTACATATTTTAATTTAAACATAGAAATAAGAAAATATAAATTAGCATTTTTAAATATTTCCTTTAAAAACTTCAGACTCTAACTTGATAGTTCTTTAACAATGCAGTGACTGAATGAGCATTAACATGGAAAAACAGCAGACCAAATTAAACTAGAGAATCATACAGTTTTTATTGCACTGAGTGATGGTACATAATACACAAATCACGAAACTGATACGTTTTGATTGATACACAATTTCCTTCATAGACTCTATCACAATTTTATGTTACGAAACACTGCAGTGATATAAAAATGCTTTCACTCTAATAACCGGTTTAAATTGTGGCATAAGTACTTAAAATTTTTATAGATACCATAGATTTTTGTATTCTTGAAGTTTTTGTGCTTTTTTCTTATTATATTGATACCAAAACATTATGGACCCGCAGCAATCATTGCTTCACCTATTTGTATGATTGTAATACCCATTTGCTTGCCTATTGAAATACTAACAAGTCATTAATTAACAGAACTTTTACAGTATAGAAAGATTACGACGCCAACCGTAAACCAATTTACTTACTTGCGTATATACGATATTAGAGAGGATAGGGAACATAATTGCTATAATAACTTTCCTTTATTATATTTTAATGCTCCATTGATCCCGTAGTACTCTATAATACGATGCATGACTGGCACGACAATGACAAATTTACTTAATAGTTTTTAATCAGTGATTGTTAGAGGATTAGCAGATTGAGGATATCTTCAGAAAGGAATTTTGATTGAATTAACTGTGTTTGACATTCTCTAAAACTGTTTTTATCTTTGTTCGTGTGCACCTGTTACCAAATATATTATTATACAGTGAGGTCGTATAGTATCCAATCAAATTCATAAAATCCATGAGC
Source organism: Osmoderma eremita (assembly GCA_031763485.1). Taxonomy (NCBI): domain Eukaryota; kingdom Metazoa; phylum Arthropoda; class Insecta; order Coleoptera; family Scarabaeidae; genus Osmoderma; species Osmoderma eremita. The sequence goes on along the minus strand of JARFOC010001214.1, from coordinate 45,842 downwards.
ATTTCTGGAACACGTAAAGTAATTTTATACAATGGGGATATTTTAGTAGTAGATGATACTTTGCTGGACAATATTTGTTCAATGTATGGCATCGAAATTTTTAAATGGCAACCTATACTTTTTCTTCTTCTCTTAGTATCAAAAAAAAATTGTATGTTGAGTTGAGAGATAGTTTTTCAAAAAAAGGGAGAAAACCAACTGCATAAAATTACTATACGTGTTCGAGCTTTTTTACGAAAAAATAATATCTTGGATTTTATGAATTTTATTCCATACTTCACAACCTCACTGTATATATGGTCAACGGTTAGTTCCAATCGGCGAGACGCAGATGTCGCCTGTTGTCAAACAACGACCAAACAACATGCTTATTATTGGTTTGGCCGTCTAAAAAAATACTATTAGCGACATCTGCGTTTCGCCGATATAACTAGCCATTGGCCATATACAGGTACAGAAATTTTTCATTTTGGATGCTGATTTTAATGCATTATTGCTAGAACGTTGCCAGATCGCCCGATATCGGCAGTTGTTAGGAATATCGGGAATACTGCAGTCGGTAGTGCGCTCTCGTGGGTAAACACATATTAACTCCCTGGCAGGCACGCGTTGAATAGATAGCTTTACAAAGCAAATGCTTTGCGGTGCACTGCACTCCCTGCGAGCGCTAAAGGTTTAAAAACAATCTTACCCTGTATTTTAATAAATATCTTTGTGTTAGTAGCAGAATAAATCGCAATTTTAGATGACTAAAGTATTTAGTTGTGTACCATAACTTATTAATGTATGTTCATAACGCGAAGTATTGAGATAATAGACTGCAAATACGCCGTTGAAATGATAAACAAACTTCAAAGAATAATGAAGTCTAAATAATGAATGTGCTGTTCCATTCCAACTTGTTCAGCTATTTGTGTAGAGAACATGATTAATTATTTTCACTTGCATTACAGACATTAATTTGGTGACGTTCTCTTTATTCACGTATTGTTTTTACTTTGGATCATTCACTCTGTTTAACACATGTTTGACAAATTGCAACACAAGCTGTTGGCTGGAATTTATGAATAATATTATAAACAGTCGCTGGCCTATTTCGGAATGCAAATAGAAACGGGCCAATTACTTTCTAGTGAAGTACTACCACTTAACGATTTCTACCTTTTCTTCGCTACGTTAATATTTTTTAGCGTAAGGCAAAGAAAATCAAAAATGCGCAAGCAAAACCACGTAAAGAAAATATTCAAGTACGCCTGCCGGATTAACGCTAACTGTGATTTGTGATCAAAAAGATACAATTTACGCAATATTTACACAATTAGCCGCAACCTTTTCTTCTTTTCGCAAATCATGAAAACAATACAAATATCCGTCCAGACAGAATCGTATTTCGTCCGTGAAAATAACGTGTGCCATTGATCAATCAAGTCTATATGGTTTCTCGCAAAGTTTAGTCTATTTTCTTTATGTCTTGACATTAAAACCGGCTTTTCCTCTAATCTGCGCCGTTTTAGATGTGCACATTTTTTAATTATTCTTTGTACAGTCCTCAAACTGGCCGTAGATTGCACGGCTTGCTTGATTTATCTGGCAGTACAACAGGAATTGAGGGTATTAGTGCTGACGTCAAGAAAAGCAACGCTTTTTTCAAACAAAACAAGCTACATAAGCTCGCATTCAGCTCACGTTGTTCGACTTCCTTTATAAATGCTTTATTTCTAAATCTATGTGCAATTTGTATGGTATCATGTTTCCTTTTTTGGCCTGTATTCTATCTTATTAACAAATCCGTGATGTGCTTGCTTGTAATCACCACAGTGAGCAGAAGAAGTGCAAGTATTTTTAAAGAACCCTGAGTAATAAATTGATTGATGTCGAAATAATAAATTTATATTGTATACATATTGATCGACAGCCATCCATGCCAACCAGTGGTCACTAATTTGTAGCTGCAACTAATAACATAAATACCAAAATGTTGAACTACTACATAAGAGGAAGAAATGTTATATATACATACAGACATTAGCTTATATTGTGTTATGATTACACTGTAAATAGTAGGATAGATGTTTTGTTATGAAATGGCTAAATAATAGTTTTCCTTTTATTAAGCATTTTAATTACGTGCATGTATTACATTGTTTTTCACTCAAAAAATATGGCAAATTTCATTATATTTTAGATTAGAAGCTTCGCGTAGAATATTTCTCTCGGTTATTGCAGTTTGAATGCCCCTGTAATTTTTTCGGTAGTTTTCCATATTTCCTACAAAATTATTCACAACTTCCGAACTTCTGTTAATTCTACCAGCAATGTTTCTATTCTTCGTGCAATGCTTTAATTCTCCCTATTTTTTCCGCACTCAACTTTCTACCGCGTCACATTCTATCTCAATGACTTCTAAAATTATTTGGTAAATTTACTATCTATTACTGTTTCTTTTTAATGCAACTTACTTAAAAACAAAGTTTTTATTGGTGAATCTAATTCGTTGTCCCGATCACTTGTAATAGTAAAACTTGTTGCACTCCGTCAAACTACCAAATGCATCATATGCACTTGTTATCTAAGCGTTCTTTGTTATATTAAAATACTATGCTTGCCTTTATACCTAAAATAATTGTTCAGATATTGCCTAAATTGTATCTTCTTTTGTGAGGCTAATCAGTTGACGCGGAATGTATGTTACTGCTAATAGACAGATGTGAAATTTCCAACTGTGTATATTAATATATGTAATATTGGGATAAGCAATGTTATTTACTTCTTGGGTGTTTCAAAATTAAATACCAAGGTTCACTTTGTATGATTACGCAATTAAAATAGAATGGATTGTATTTCGTTAAGTGTAATAAAAAATAGATACAGCGTATTGCCTTTTTAAACGACCTCTAATGCACCATTAAATAAACTATTGTTTGTTTAATTGGGAATAATTATAGTTCTTCAAGTGTATACACAAAAGTAATTGTTAAGTGACGTTTTAACATTTTTAAGTTCTGTTGTAGTGGGTGATGAAAATGCTTTCCTGCTGTCTGTACACACAGCTCTAGTTAGTTAGAGCGATTGGACAGAGAATTCAATTAGAGACGATTACCTCCTACAAAAGCTTTCATAGCATCCCGCATTACATGCACACGTACAAACAGACAAACAGGTAATACACTATCCATATTTACGCAACCCGACAGTGGACGTCTTGTAAGCAACATGTTAAGCCGTAAAACGACTGAACTCCAGAACCATTAATAAATCAATTATGTCATTATAACGGAATTAACCTACAAACATAAATCTTTAAGCACAAGACGAACCAAGAGGAAAAAGGTCTGTTTATAAGGGCCATTACGTTTTATCTCATTTGTTTACGGCACCAGCAGAGACACTTTATGATTTATGAATTACGACGAAGCACGTTGCGCAGTTGTACAAACAAAAATGCAGCGGTTATGATTTATTACTCTGGCTGACAACAGGGGGGAATATGGTCAAATGTTTTACATACGTACATGACCATTTGAGGAAGGGATTCGGGCGGCAGGTTTTCGCCAGCCGTGTGACGAAATTCCTTCCTCGGGAGGGCCTTGAAACGAATGGAAATTGTCTCTAAAAGGAAGTACGCATTCGGTCGGTAGATTTATGTTTTTAATACAAGCAGGAAGAAAAGTCGACGTAAGTAAGTGGGGACAGATGTATGCACATAATATAATTTCAATAAATATAAATTTCAATAGGAACAGCATTAAAATCTGAGCTCCCATGAATTACTAATTTCTCTGAGCACAACTCTAAAGTATGCTTGTATTAAAATATGCAAAAACTTGTTGGATCCTTGCGGAATACCAGAAGTAGGAAGGAATTTGTAAGATCTACAATCTAAAGCCATTATAACGCACGTAGTTAGATCTATTACTCAAATAGGATTCCATAGGTTGCAGGAAAGATGCAGTAAGGCCAAAGCAGTCTAATTTTCCAAGTAAAATCCCGTGGACAATTCTGTCGAAAGCGCTACTAAAGTCAGTGTACACCACATCAACCTGTTCCCACCTGTCCAACTTCCCACAAATGAATTGCGAGATATTTGACAAGGTTACTAACGAACAAAACCATGCTGATAAGGTGAAATGAAAGACTTGAGACGTTCGTAAAGATGGTGAAATAAAAAAATTTCAACTTGCACAAAATGGATATGGGTTTGGTAATTAGCAACTTCTGATTTTGAACCCTTTTTAGATTCTAGTTTTCCGCCATAATTTTGGGAAAGTCGATGTTTGCACAGATAGATTAATAATAATTGCTAAAGGTTTAGCAAGAACCATTCTAGCATTTCTTAGTAAAAACGATCGAATCAAGTCATCTCCAGAAATATTATTGTCAGAGAATGATGACATCATGTTTATTAGTTCATCCTCAGAAATTAGTGGCAAAGTAATAGGAAGATTATTGCTAATCTTCTGCACTTAACTCGCGTCTCTTGGCAATTATTATGAATATTTTCAAATATAACTGTGCATTTCACAGGCATCCGCAGATAACTAAATGTTGCATTTATAATAGAACCATTCATTTTTTTTCCAGCAATACGCAGACTTTTTTGTAATAAGTGTCCACATTTTTATATTTTTGTGTGTATTACGGGACATTATCATGAAAACAGACCGTATTGGCAAGAAAATAATCATAGCCTACTCATAAACATTTTTCTTACTAATCATTACCAATTTTACTTTTTACTCTCTCGAACATACGGTGCTGGTAACGTTAAGCGACATAATAGGCAAGCAGTTATACTTTAACGCGTCGTCAGTATAAAAAAAACAATTCTTTGTCAAAAATTTCTTCATTAATTTTTTTTATATTTATTTATACATTAATCACAAAATAAATACATTTTATTGAAAAGTAGAACATTTATTTAAATTATAAGCAGGTAATATAAAGACGAAAATGATAACGTGGTACCAGAAGAATAATAATTTAAGACAGGTTAGGAACATGTTTTCAGTCAATTATCCTGAAGACCTATAGCATGTGCGAAACCTATGCTCAATATTTTTAACAAATTAAAAGCAGATGGTTGTGTTCTCGGAGAAAAATTAGTAAAACCAACCACGTTTCAGCAGAACACATCAATCTGAATATCCTAAGTTGCGTAGAGGAACGGTGTCTAGGATCGCTTTTAGATGTAGACAAACATTATGAAGTATCACACAATTCGATATACAAATCATCAAGAGCTTTCCGAGGAAAATAATATAAACCGAAACAATGTTCAATTTGTGAAATGAAAACGTATAAATTTTGAATAATACTGACGAAACTACATTTACCGTTGTTTTGCTTGTCTTAATTAACAATTCAAATAAAATAATTTCTTCATCGAAAGTTGAAATTTTACACTTTCATAAAAACAACCAAATTCTATTATATCGCAATATTTCATAGTAGATAATAAAATTTGAGGTCAACACTCCAAACTTCCGGGTTGTATGATTGAAAAACACGCAATTTCCTTTCCATTAATCCATTAGTTACTGATCCGGTACAAATCCTCATGCACAAAGCCTGACACGAATGCAGTACCCTCAAAAGATGCTGATTTGTATCCAAACGATTGGTTTCTTTGCGGTTATGTGAAAAGTAAAGTTTATAATAAGATGCAAATACATAATGTGGACGAACTGAAAGCCCTTACACGTACTGCGATTGATGGACTAAACCTAGAATTGCCTTGAAAGACAAAGAGGACATTTAGAAGTCTTGCTGTGAAATTACACTTCACCTGTGTTATGTATTGTGTTTGTCTTAATTAATCGTTAGGATAAAATAATTTCTTCATTGAAATTTTGCACTTTCTTTGTTAAAACCATAACCAAATTCCACTATACTTTCGTAATAAATTTAAAGTTTGTAGTAGATTTTAATTTTTAATGGTATACTGAAAATTGTTCGTTAGAAAAAATAAATTATAGCCAGAAACAATTAATTAATAATAGTGGGGTAATTGCACTGACCATAGATCTATACTGACGACGCGTTAACGTATAGCTGGTTGCCTACTATGTCGCTTAACGTTACCTGTAAGAAATGCCTATGTGTAAGGTTACTATGTTCAGCTAAATGTCGCCAGTAACAGTGTCTTCAAAGAAAAAAGATGATTTAGTAATCGTCATAGACTTGAGCGGGAAATATTCAATCGGCTCTGAAAATTCATTTTGCATTATCTTCAGTCCGTACTGTTTTACGGTGGTCAAACCTTGGAAACAGTTTATGTGGCGTCAAATATTTTACGAAGTTTGCAAATATACCGTCTTGATGGAGTAGCAAAACAAAAGAACGCGCTGTTGTATAGTAACCATTATAAATGGCAGCTAATGACAACTATGACTTAATAATGAGCCATGTAGATGTCCTGAATGTTGAATTTTTTTTATTTCTTATTATTTTAACAAAAGATCCATTTTATCCAAATTTTCGTAGAAATGTGCCATCATAAGTGGTGTATCTTCGAGATTAACACTTCACAGTGTCAAGTTACACACTAACGTACATACATTATACATACAAATACGTCTTATCTTTTTAACGCATCCTTCTTAATTTACAATTATGTCAGTGGTTAGGTATCCAGCCTCTGGTATTTACGATATATCTATGACGGCATCTAACGATTATTAATGAAGTTGCGCTCCGAGCGATCATAATTAACGTACTGCATATCCAGTTCGCTAGCCTTCGAGATTCCAATTCACGGTCGAATATGTACAGTGAAAGAAGGTCGCCTAATTTCTATTCTGAAAATTACCCGACACATCTGCACGTTTACGCGAGAAAAAGTGCTCTAATCGCTTTAAAATGTGGCACCCATTGCTTGTCCGTCCATCTCCATTTTTGTATTGTCGTCTTCTTAAGCCTGTGTTATTTATGTGAACCGTATATTATACAGCTAGATGTAAAAGTTTGCGTCCGCTTATATCTATAGTTGAATCGCCCAACAGAATGCGAACACCGAAAAGTCCGATTCATACCACCTTACATGTGTCACATTAGAATGAATTATTATTTATTTGTCGTATGGCAATCTACAAATTCTACAAATTCATTGCAACACTTCAAGTTTCTGGTGTGGCGGCTCCTAGTCGTCGTAGGTCCCTTTCGGCTGGAGGTTGTAAAATCCATATTTTCTGTCGTACTTTCCCATCGCTCCCTTCTTCCATCATTGAGCCATTTCAGTATTTGGCTTCCCAGGTCTGGATTTCCAGTTTTCTCATACTCATCATATAATTTTTCCGTGTTCTTGTTCCAGCAGGGAATGTATTTTTTTCTATATCCGCGGGATATGTTGCGCTTAGCGCTTCCAATCAGTACGCCAACAAACCTTCCATAGCTTTCTGATTTTGATGGGATCCACCGTAGGTGTGAGTCAACTTCTTTAGAATATAACGCCCAGTCTACCCTTCGGAAGCTCCATCTTGGTATAAGTGTATATTCTATCGAGGGTAACTGAGTTCCGATATTTATAATAATTGGGCGGTGTTGGCATCGGGAGAAATTTCGTAGGACCTTCCTCACGAGGTGGGGGGACTTGCGATGAATCAGTTGTAACAAAGCGGAATTTGTGTTGCTCTGCCATCGTGCTGAATAGAAGGTTTTTAGATGTTTAGCATCAAAGACCAGGTGGAGATCCAGCCTATCCATCCAGTTTGATAGATTCTCTCTGTTCTCGTCATTGTTGAGTATCCCCAGTTAACATGGTGGCAGTTGAAGTCTCCCAAATATACTCCTGGGTGGTTAGAAGTGGGGGATTTGGCCATCCAATATTGGGAGGTTTGTAGATGGCTGATATTGTCGTTCCTGAAATCTTATAGCCTAGCACCTTCGCTCTGGCTTGGAGCTGGGTGTCATTTACCAAGTGGGTTACTTGAAGTGATATGATATCAATGTTATATCTCCGGCTATTCTGCTCAGATGTTCGCATTTGTGTGGAGATAAACCTTCAATGTTAAGTTGCAGGATATGGATACAGGATCCAATATCTCTTGTCAGTTGGCTCTTACGAGTGCCGCTGGAGTTTTGGTTTTGTAGATCTAAATGGCCGTGAGAGACGTTCGGTCTAGTTCGGCCGCCATGTGTGTAGACTTTTTGGCGCTCTGCTTTAGCAGAACGTTGCCCGGTATGCACCATCTTGGAGGTTTTCTACACGTCGCATACCAATACCGATAAATTAGTATTTGACATTACCCCTATAAATGGTTTGACATGAACAACAAATTAAACAACATTAAATTTGAATTTCTCTTTGTAAATATTATCGAATACCAAGTAAAATAATTGTAGTATTTTAAATATACTGTTTTTAATTTTCCAAAATATGTATAGCTGTTTACCAAAACGGAAAACAAATATGACGAATACAAGGAAATTTGACAGATTGCACTAGTGTAAACCAGCCGTCATGAAGCCGTCTGATTGACCAATAATAAACATGATAAAAATATGACGCATTCATATTACACGATTGCCATCTAGTTCTCTACTGCACCTGTTGGGCGATTCAATCATAGACTGGGGTCATCTTCCTTCAAAACTTTATAATAATTATAGATAATAATTATGGATAATTATAGATAAAGAAATGAAGCGAAAACTAGGTGATATTATGATACTTTTGCTATAACGACATGCATTTGCAAAATCGGTTGTTGCTCAATTATTGCATTTATTATTTTAATTGTTACGTCTTGATCGCACAGATTCACATAGTCGCATTCTTTTGTGTTTTACTGTATCTACTCTCTACACGCATCCTGTTCCATTCTATTTAATTCGATTTAATACTTTTCTCCTTGGACGGCTGCTAATCGCAGCCTCGCTTTCGGGGAACCGACGACCAGTTTTTGCTCGACCAAGTGTGAGCAACGCCGATTACAACGGTCTAACCGAAAACACCTCCTTTTTTTTGCTTACTCTACACCTGATCCTTGATAGATAAAATAAATAAGCAATCGAATCACGATTTCTTTCTTATTGAGCTAAGATTGGCAATGACAAATGATGGTATAAGATATAGCGCTTCAATATTAATATTTATAATCTGTAGGCAACGTTGTGAGCGTGTGTGTATGTAAAACAGTTATATGCGTCCAACGAGAACGTCATAGTTTATGATATTATGGTATTTATTTTTGTATGTATTGCAATGTGTCAAATGTGATTTTTTGGGGTTATGTTATTGTCAACTTCATAGATAATATAGTTAGCACAGATGGGACACTTAACGTTAAAATTGTGTGCCTACCCATCTGGTGGTCTACACACTCAACTAAATAGAATAGCGCGCCAAATATCATATATTTCAAACTTGACAGCATGCATAATTCCGTACCACCGTACATAAATCTATTCATTCTTCTGTACAAACTTTTTTCTCATGTCTATAATTCTGTCAAGCAAGTGAACACACAAGTTGCACAAAGATAAAGCATTGACAGTTTCGATTAACGTATTCCAAAAGGTTATGCCAACGAAGAAATAATAGGTTTGTTCGGACCTACCGCTCCGAACGGTTCTCTGATTGATGAGCTTGCGCAATAAAATTTTAACTGTTCGAACCTCGTAGTTCTCGAATTTGAAATTCTAGAATTTCAAATTCACCGTTCGGACCATTAGAACTACGAATTCAGAACCGATCAGTTCTTGCTAGGGAGCAAGTATTTGAAATTCTGAGTAGTTCGAGACACGCGCAATATAATTCATAATATTATTTGAATATACTCTGAACAATAATTGTCAAATTATAGGTTAAAAGTATCCATCT
>JARFOC010001214.1:0-35922 GCA_031763485.1 Osmoderma eremita | reverse complement strand
CTCGAAAAAGATGGAAGCGTTCTGAAAAGAACGATTTGTACAACTATATATAAACAAATTAAAGTGAAATTTAACTAAAAATATTTTAAAACTACGACGATAACGATTGACTGCAGTTGACGCTAATAGACAGATAGATAGGTACTTTGCCGACGCTGACATATGTAAATAAGTCGCAGCATAGCAATCGGAAGTGAAGATAACGCTAATGACAGCAACTAAGAATTGTAACATAAAAGTTGCTATTATATCCCATTCTGCATACGGAGGTTGAGACGATCTATAGACTGTAACATGCAGGTGACATTCTGGCTGTCTAAGACAGTACATATGCATGTCCATAGGCTAGTATACAGTATTCGGTTTTTTCTCACGGAACCGTCAATTGGCATACGACGGAGGTCCAACCGTATCGTATTCGAATGTGATCGAATCTATGTATTTTTAAAACAAGATTTTTTTTAAAATTTTATAGCTGAATTATGGAAACATCTGCCTCAAAAAGGAATTGATTAAATTTCATGAGAATTCTGAGATTATATTTAAGATATAATCGAAAGGTAGGTATAAATCCAAGACATCATATGAATATTTATTTGGAATTCCTTACTTCTACGGTGATCCTCGTAGGCGAATTAACAATTTTAATTTCTTTTCTTCATTATTATGGTTTTGAACGGCAAAAACTTTGTATTACTCACAAGAAGATAAGAACAAAACCATTTTCGGTTTCTGCCCAATCGCCCGATTTCGAGGTAGAGCCCCCTTCAAAGATTTTAATAATTTTTAAAAATTTTTGTAAATATCTCGGAAACTATAACAGATTTCTTCTTTTTTGAAGAATATAAGTTGAACCATATTACATAGGCCCAAAGATGACGCGAATTATTTTTGGAAAAAAATAACGAGGAACCGGGTATCCCATACCCCCGATTCTTATATTTTTTTTATTTTTCACAAATAAAGTCGGTTTTGTGTAGAAAACGGTGCTGTATTAGCAAACATAGACAGTTAATAATAATTGTGATAATTAATAAAAGATATGAGAGAACGATAATGAAACATTACTTGTCATTGATTCTGGTTATAAATATATGGATATTTGTCTAGAAATGATTTATTATTTCGATAACGTTTGATAATGTTAAAATGATCACAGGCGGTTGTTTCAAATAATGTATGAGAAGCATTATTTTGTAAAGATTAAATTTACAGTTTGGGATGATATTCTATAGAGCTATATTAATAAAACCAACTTGTTTAACATTGATATTATAATTATGGACGTAATAATTATGCTATGTAATTATTCCAGTAATGACAGTCAGTATAAAAGTGCTCAAAACACAGGTATTGCTTGAACCACGACTAATGCACAATAGCAGAGTTTTTTTAAATACTACAAATACTACACAAGGGCGTAGATTCTGCATCTTTTGACAATCAAAATTCTACAGCATTTTTAAATGATCTCGGCCTTTCATTTACGCATCCACTCTTATACCACGAGTATTTGAAGACGTCAAAGAATCTTGGCGAAGAAAACTGATTGTGGGTTAGTGATTGCAGCTTAGTAATACTATTTCTCTGGTGCAAATCAATGTCGTAGTTCATAAGAATCAGTGTATCAGAAAGTAAAATTTTACCATAATCTAAAACCAAACACATCTAGAGTTTGTACCATTGCCGTTGCTTTTTAGGGGCATTTAAAATGTTTACAGTTTTTTTCTTTTGGTACCAATTTCTGCCAAGTTCGGCAACACAATGTCCACTCCATGAATCGATCAGGAGAACACTTTTTGATTCTGCATTCGGCAAGAAAACATCTGTTAGCCAGGTTTTGAAATGATTTGAAGTCAACTTTCCAGACGTCGACGAAGAAATATAAGTACACATTTATGGATCTAAACAATGATTGCGCGCAACTCGAGGTGCAAACGTATTCCTAGATTCCTTTAATACCAAAAATAATGGCGAAAGTAAGACTACATCTGCCGAAATGGCTGGTAAAATTGTATAACTATGTGTTGTAGAGTGCAAATATTACACAACACTTCAACGGTTTTCTGACCCTTTACTGCCAAAGTACGACCGGAGTGCATTTCTTGATTAAATCTACTCTCATCAGCGTTGTATACGTTGCTTCCGCCGATACTAATAATATGGAGTTTGACTTCCTTAATACAATTATTGCTTAACAACCGTAGGTCTAAGTGCCATATCCACCAATGTCCTGCTTTAAACGTGTCGTGACCAATTTCTTGTTTAGCTTCTAAAGCCCAGTTTCGAAGGTCCATGTCATGGATTATTTTTTGATGGCCAATACTTTTTTTTTAATTTTGTAAGAAGGCATTCTGTAATAAATCGTAGTTTATAGGTATGCGTGCCACCTCTATTAATACTTTCTTCCCATCTATATAACTGCCGTAGCGATTTAACCTTTCTGAAATGATGTTTCATTTAAATCTGAATTTGACAGTTCCCTTGTCAGTTCTATACATTTGCTTGCATTTTCCAAACATTATTATAATATTCCCAGACTTCCAATAATTTTTACATTTTTACACGTATCCATCACATTTCTTCCCTTTTAAAATTCCAAATCATTAACCTTGTTCTGATGGTACTAGGTCATTTAAATGGACGGTGCTTCATTTGGCTTCGCAGTGCCTTAATTAATCTTACGAAAGTTCATGTATGTATATAATAGCATATTATATACTGCCACATATGGTTTACTTCTGCGTCTAATGTTCGTATCTGTTCTATAATATGTATTACGTTCCTTGTATTTGATTTACGTTAGCGCCACATATGTCAAGATGCAATAACTATTTGGAATTCTCTTTAATGACATTAGAAGAATGTTTACCTAAAAAAAGAAAAGACTATACGAGATGAAACATCGCAATTCTTTATAGACAATTACAACAATTACAGGCCGTTGACCCCTTATTGTCTCCGTATCCGGAATTGTATACATTCTCATTAGTCGGAGTGCTTTTTACTCATATATGGGCGTTTTGCTCTGACACGCAAACATATGACATATCACGAACGTCTCGTCTATGTACTGAGACTGTACAAAATGTAGTTATTACAAATATTATTTCAAAGTAGTACGCACTCATTCTAGTGTTCAATACAGTGTTTAATCAAAGATACTATGTATTGTTTGGATATCAATTCGTGTAACATAACGGTGGTGTTTTTGTGCAGTTGGTACAATAAATGTCAAATAATTTCTAGTAGTAAGTATGAATTATTCTCAAAAAAATACTTCTAGTCTTACATTTTTTATTTAGTGGAACTATTATTGTATCATCGTCGAAGAAAACTTAATATGTAAGGTTTAGAATACTACACTTCGCGTCTTAATTTCTAAGAAAAAAAAATTCTATTGACCCCTTTCTAAAGATAATCTGACGTACAGTCTAACTCCAACTATACAGGCTGTTTACGGTCTTGTGATTTTATTTGCAAGGGGTGACTAAACATCTTAAAATAAGGTCACTAACGTAAAAATATCTTAACATATATAATAAGGGAGATATTCATGTTTAAATAAAACGTGTTTTTTATTTTTTTTTAATTTTTAAGTGGTGATTAAGCATATTAATTTAAACAAGTTTAATCCACTTCACAGTAGTTGTTCAAAGTTATCGTCGTTTTGTTGAACGCAAAGTCTCGCTTGACATTAATAACCATATTTTAAGATGTTTAATCACCCTTTGAAAATAAAATCACAAAACCGTAAACACCCTGTATAGTGACACCTTTGTGCATCACTCTTAGAATTATACTTGTACATTTACGTATATTATTTGTAATTATAGCACAATATCACAATTACATAATTATTAATACCAGGTTACAATACATTCTTTACAATATGACAACTTTGTAAATCCTCGTAAATGATTGTTCATGAATAATTCACTATAAATTACACTCTAATTAGATACTTCTCCATGTTGGATGTTGCTAATTTGTTCTAAAGAACTGACATAAATGTTCATTAATGAGGATGTCGGAGGAACGCAATGAAAAACGAATTCAAACGGCGCTCCAAGCAATGAAACTAGATTTTCTTATTACTACTACTAACTGCTGAAGGATTGATCGGTTGAAAGATTACTTTGTTAATTTTTGATTTGTGATAAAATTATTAGGATAAATGCATTAAACATAATAAATTTTCTGGTTTATTTAAACGGCTTTTAGTTTTCTTAAACTGTCATCTTTTTCGTAGCGTCATAAACGGTCGTGGGTTGTAGAAAAGTAATTACGTTCAAGGTAAAAAATGAAAACGTATGAGTTATTAATGCTACATACCTTGAGTAATTGAGATAGTAGTAAGAAGCCAAGAGATGATACAGGAACGCATTTCAGTAGTGAAATTTATAAATTCTACAAGCATAAATTAAAGCTGAACCTTATGCAAACTATGCATCCATTTATAGTTGCAGGTTATTACAGAAATGTTTCAGATTACATATCTAGAACCATAAGTGACGAATAAATTATAATTATTCGATATAACTTACGTATCTCACATTGGGTTGACGGTATGCTCATGAGCAACAGATATTGAGATAGTCGTGAATATATTTCGCAATTGTAATTGTAGATTGAAGTATATAAAAATATATAAAAAATATATGATAGAGTAAATAAGATTAAGATTATAATTAACATACATATGTAAAGTACAATTACAATCAATCATAGATACGATACAAAATTAACAAACTGATTATTACATATTCAAGAAGTCTACAATAGAAGGTATTGTGAAAAAGGATTACAACCGATTCTTGAACCTAGACGTAGTTCTATATTCCTTAATATATTCTGGAACCTTGTTGTAGATTACATGGCTCATATACCTTTCAAGTACCGTGGTCTCGTGCTTAGAATTTCTGAGGTTGTTACATCTCCTAGTGCTATAATTGCGCCACGCACCGTTTCGATAAAAAAATGCTTGTTCTCTCGGGTAAAGCTGGCGCGTTTGTATATATAAATACAAGGAACCGTTAGCATACGATTGTTCTTGTGATTGTTCTTGTGCAAAGTGTTAAGCACTTTGACTTGAGACAAAGTCACTTAATAATCTACCGGGTGATCAATTGAATTCATAATTACAGTAACCATGAATATTACAACTTACAGTTAGTTGGGAATTAAATGATAAATCGTATTTTTGAATATGAAGAACCAAATTGTAGCATTGAAGCTGCGGGTGAAGATTTTGAACATCTCTTGTAATTTTCCAAATATTTCTTTGAGTTTAGTGATTTCATTTTTAAGACATTCACCAAAATTATGCACTTCTAACAAAGTATTGTAAAGCAGCATAACCTAAAATTATTATTTGTCAGGCTCCCGTTGTCAACCAAGTCCCGGTGTGCTCTCCAAACGTACATTCCGAATTTTATTAAATCAATTTGTGGTGTATGAAATTCCTGATATTGTGTATTAGTGAGATATTTTTGTTAAATTGTGCTTGTGTCTTAAGTTTTTTGTTGACAACACTGATTTTCAAATTGAAATTTATCCAAACATTCATTATAATTGCATTACTGTCGTCAAAATGTTGTCAACAATAATTTTAAACTCAAATATTTAGCAAAAGCAATGATTATCATAAATTTCTCAGTGTTGCCAAGAAATGCCATCTTTTCCCAAAAAATTCCCGCCATTAGCTTTCCTGCAGATGGCTGCGTCTTTGCTTTTTCTGGAGTGGTAAAGATCCTTGGTGTATCCATTGCATTTCGTCTTTGTTTGTTGGGGGATTGAAATTTTGGAAAAAGGTCTTTGTCACGAGCTAAAGCTACCAAGTATTCTTAGCTTGCCTGCCCAACTTTTGGTCATAATTTTCGGAATCTAACAAGCTGATATGTTATTTATGCCCAAATCCTGATGCAAAATTGCCAAAATTGATTCGTCGATCCATTTCTTCAGCTTTCGTTGCTTTTTCTTCAGTCTTTGCCTCCACAGGTTGACCAATTTTCGGGTCATCTCGAATGGGTTGCCTACCTAATTTGCAGTACTTTGACCAGAATTTTGTTTGAAAATATGACGAAGAATTTTCAGTAATACGTCATACGTTCTGTATAATTTTTGCTGATTGCCTTCTTTTGTCGAAAACTTCTACGCTTATATAATTTGATTTACACACAACTTGACAGATATTCATTTGAAAAATTGCAGCAACTTGATAGTAAAAAATGTCGTGGCGCCGAGTTTTTTCATGGCTATGCAGATTTTATTTTAATTTCCCGTCGTATATTCCCCAAATTCATTTGTAAATTTAGTTTTCGTGCAATTAAATAATTAATTTAATATTGAAATAACATTCACTTACCATTCTCCGACCGCAGAAGCTAAATGTTAAAATTAAAACTCATCTATTAAACATAGGAACGTTTCGCAGCCCTAGGGTTTAATAAAAACTAGGCATAGATCTTTGATATTAAGGCAATGCCTTGACTGCACGTAGGTGACGTGGACTGATTTATTAAGAAAGCCGTAAACAGATTAGGTTATCAGAAGGAGACAGACATAACGACAAAGAATGTTTGCCTTGCCTTAAATAAATGTCTTCCATATTCAAAGAAAGTTTACAACAAAAAATATTATATCTTTATCCATGTTGTTACATCAAAAAAAGGAAGATTTCTGCCAATAGCATGCTCCATGAGTCCGCGGCTGGGCGTTTGATGTCTCTGGGATTTTCCTTAAAGACATGTGCTAACGTTTGATTAACGACACGGAGTATTAAACGAGCGACAGGTATTCCTCCGACGTGCACTGATGAGGACTATGTGAGTCCGAAACAGCTGTCTGTACGTGAGGAATGCCTGAAACTATACAATCAGACGTGTTGTGTGATCTCAGAGGTATATTTATATATTTTTTAAATATATTTTTCATGTTGTTACATTACAAAAATATACATGAGTATTGACAGCATATATTTCTTCGAGTTGAGGAATCTTTGCTATCTGTGTAGTTAGATCCCAGTTTTAGTCAAATGAACACTGTATATCCGAGACTATAACACGTGTTGTAGTTCCATTAATGACAGCGTAATTAAAATTTCCTTCTACCCTGTTCACGCCCTGCACTAATGGACCCCTGTCATTACCACAGCATAATAAATTGGAAGAGAAATGTGTATGGCAGTTAGAACACCAAAATTCTCCTCCCTAAATACGTACATTTAACAAATAATTAACTTGAATAAGTTTATAACGTCTTTTGTTTGTTTAATAATTATTCAACTTCAAGGTTGTAACTGCTTTTTTCCCTAAAAATCATCTACAGCATCTTTTACATGACATTTAGAATCCAACGTTTTTATAAACGCAATTTCCTTAATAGACCAAATTACCTCTTCCAAAGTGGGAGCACCGACAATATCAATCATTGACAATCGATAATATTCTTGACGCGATGCAGGTAATTATCTCCACCCCAGAATTTCAATCTATTAACTAACTCGGATGCTCTCGCCCGCAGCGTTTTGATCTAATGGAAAATATGAAGGGGAGCTTCCCCTTGCAGCCTAACGCTGTTCATTGCGTTTCCATGTAAATTTAATATTACCGTCGTCATATCTTGATTTATTTTTATCGCAGATTGAATATCCTGCTGCGATATGGGGATTTCTTATCTCTAATTCTAATTTAATATTGGAAAACGATAAAAATATTGCTTCGTTATTTAATATATGCTGAAATATGTAATTTGGATTGAACATCGCTTACATAATTTTATATTTATAGATCAATATATTTAAGTAATTGCTGTTTGGAACTACATTAGCTATGAATTTAGTTAAGTGAAATAGCCAACGTAAAATAGGTGGAAAATCGTGCGTTGCTATAAATATATTTAAAAAATAAGAATTTAATTTACAGAAAATAAAGAAAATAGAAATTGAAATATTGTAGGAAAATGGTAGTGGTAAAATTTTTTTCTTCATTTATTCCAATAAATCTATTTCTTCCACTATTATCCAAAATTCTTCCATCATATTTCATAAATCATATTTTTCGCAGTTCTCACATTTTGTCTCCATACACTAATGCTGATCTTCACAAACTTCTCATTTACTTTATCCCTGCGATCTCCCACGGTCTTATTTTCTTTTGCTTTAATTTGACAACTTAACAAACCCAACAATAAATAAAACAAAAGAAATCATGTAGATGAATACTTGATTAGACCTTACGCAAGTGTCTATCTAGATACATAGTTTCTTAACAACAAAAAAGATGTTTAGCCGCTAAAGATGAGATTTGAAACAATTTGAAGTAAGTCTTCAAAATTAAGCAATTGATTGATTATATCCCATACTACATGTGGAGGTTGAGACGATCTATAGATTACTCACTACTGACAACTGTGCCAGAATTGTCATGTTATACTCTGAATTACTATACTCCTGTTAAAATCAATTGTCAATTGCAATCATATATTGTATGATTGTATAAGTAATCTAAACAACAAAAAGTCTTCTAGTTTTGATGAAATTAGCAACTACTTATTAAAAATAATAAGCTTGGATATTTCACGTGTTTTATCTCATGTAATTAACAAATCTTTTGAAGCAGGAAAATTTCCATCAGAACTAAATACTGCTTCGGTTATACCCGTGTACAAACGAGATGATTTCTCTAATATTAAAAATTATAGACCTGTTTCTATACTAAGCTCTTTTTCAAAAGTCATTTAGACAATCAGATAGCTGACTTTCTTGATAAACACAGAATATTGCACACGAGCCAGCATGGATTCGTAAAACAAAAGTCAACTGAGACTGCGCTCTTTCATAGTTTGGAATGCATTTACACTGCCTTAGATTCAAATTATTATGTAGCTGGCATCTTCTTTGATTTAACATGCACGTTCGATTGTGTAGATAGTAATGTTTTGGCGATGAAACTATATGCTATGAGGCTTAGAGGGCTTCCATTGGATTGGTTATTGTCGTTTTTAGAATGCAGAAAACTAGTGGATAAATTGGGAAATGAACAGTCACCTGAATTTGACATTGCCGTGGGTATTCCGCAAGGCTCAGTTTTAGGTCCATTGCTATTCTTATTACACATCAATGATCTGCCGGAAAGAATAACTTGCGGGCTCCCTATTTTATTTGCTGACGATATTTCTGTAATTGTGAACGTCACAACATTAGATGACATTAATTACAAAATTGAAAGAACAGTTGAAGAAGTGACGGGTTGGTGTACTAAAAATAGACTGATTTTAAATTAACAAAAAACAAAAATTATAAATTTTCATATACGGAAGCCTATCATAAATATAAACAAAAACTTCACCGACACTGCATCTGTAGTAGGTGTGATATTAGATAAAAATCTCAGTTGGGGAGATCAACTAGATAGTGTATGTAAAAAAACAGCAAGACCTAGTAAATGTTTATTATTCATTGGTGTACTCTGTGCTTTCCTACAATGTCATTATCTGGGGTGTGGCCACAAACTGGGAAAGAGTCTTTATTCTACAGAAACGTTTTATACGATTAATTTTTAATCTACCTTATAGAGGAAGTTGTAGAGAAACATTTAAGAATAAAAACATATTAACCTTTCCCTGTATTACTATTTATAAAGCATTAACATACATCATTTTGGATCGTGTAGGGCAATGCCTTCGCACAAGACCAGACAATTAAATTTTATGACTATTCCACAACACAGATAAACATTAACAAAAAAATCTCCGGCATTAATAAGTCTAAAACTCAATAATAGTCTTCCGGGCGAGGTACAGTCAATTGGTTGCTCTAAAAATTTCAAACAGCGCGTAAAACAGATGTTATTTGAGAAGGCATTCTATACCATTGACGACTATGTAAATGAGTAGATTAAAATTTGTTGCCACCTTGTATGAAATTCACTGACTTTGTACATTATATTGTGTACTAATTGTTATGGATATGTTGTCTAACACTGTTTGTTTTTCGTTTTTTATAATTTTTTTACTGATGTAGTTTATAATTGACGGTGCCAATATCTGGATACAGATCTCACGGCAAATAAGGATTATTATTATTATTATAAATGCATTTCTTCAACAAATAGACAGTAAAACGATAGTTTTTTCGAGAGTACATTTATTATTACAACCTCCGTTTAGTACGTTACATAAACCTAAACCATATTTTACACATATCAAGATATGTGTAGATCTATATACTTTTGAAGCTCGGATAACAAATAGGAGAAACTCGGTGCGATGTAATCCAATGTAACTACTGCGGTAACTGTGGCCCTCTCCGTCCTACACCGAACACCATAACCATATACGAATCGCCGCCCGTCCCGTAAACGGCAGAGCGGTATTCCTGCATCAATGTGATCGGCGACAAAGTGCGACGCGCGAAATGCCCTGCTCGACGGTTTATGACGGCTACGCGACCATCAGAAGGCCGCGTGTCGGGCCGCCTCGCGCGTCGCCGCGTCCACCGTCGCTAGCCTGCGTACCTGAAGATGATCCCAGGGTCGCCACCGACATTCACCGCACGCACACGCCCACTGTACCTTGGTGGGAATTGGCGACCCGGAGGAGCCGATACAGATCGTGTCCCAGTTTGGAGTTTCAAGTTAGTATTATCTATTCCCGTACGATATCTACAGTCGTTTACAAAATTAACAGCATTCCACAGTGAATATTTGTTATTTTGGCGTATAAAAGTGAGAAATAATTACGAAATTTTACAAATTTAAAGCTAACATCAAGGGGACTTATGGATTGTTTGGAGATAATCATTTTAGGAACTTAGGAAATTTTTTTTTTGTAACCGGCTAACCGGTTAAATCTGTCTTGATACATTGTATTTCCAAGATACGTCCTTATACGTTTTAAACCAGAAAAATTTCTTGCAAAATTAAACTGAAGAGTTTGTAACTGAAAAATGTCTTTATATTCTGCCTAAATTAGTTTCAAAGTTTTATCTACCTCCATATTACGAAACTGTTCATCCCAATACAAAATTGAAAGTTCGTTAATCAAATTTGTCTTTATCAAATATGTTGGGATATACTTCAAATAAGCAATTGAGTGCTTTCTTGTGAAAATTTTTAGTATACTCAGAATACTTTGAAGAATCAACAAGAGGCAAAAATTCTAATTTACTTAAATTTGCAAAACGAGTATTTAATTGTAAAATAACGGAATCAATAATTTCATAAAATAAAAGTTTGTATTTATTAAAAATTTATTCCTCAAGCAATGGTACCCCTAAAAATCTTTCTTTAATTTCGGCTTGTTTATTTAAATACCGTTTTGTTATTATATATCTTGTATCATCAGCTTCAACCGCAATGAAATGACAGTCACTATGATTAACTTCGTTCTCAATAAAATCATTTAAATATTCCTCATGCAACCAATTAATTCATTTTGAATAGTTTTGGACTGTCGTGTAAATATACTACTTACTTTTGAAGCATGCTCAGACAGTTCCCCGTTGCGCTTGATTAAACAATAAAAAAATTTCCGAAAATTTCCGCGATTAAATGAAGTCGAACTTTCATCATGACCTGGAAATGATAGTTTCTCTTTGCCTAAAATGAACGTTATATCAATTACGTATGTTAATAACAATCGATTTTTCCTAACGTTTTCATTATATAAAATTTTATTGAAACTAACATTTTCTTGTAAAGCTTCTACAATAGTGAATGTATTTCGGTTCTAACCGTTTTAGCCCCATGAAATTTTTAATATGTTCTTTTGAATTCTCAGTAGTTTTGTGCTTCAACTGAAATTTTTTAAATATTTATAACCGGGGAGGGTTGTCCAAGTGTTTTTAACGTCACTCAAAAGTAAACATGTCCAACAAAATAAACTCTCTTTATAAGTACTGCCACAAAGCCATTTGCACGTTTCGTACCATGAATATTCGCGACCTTGCCGTTTATCATTTGAAATCATACTGAGAGACGGTTTTGTGGAGGTTTAGGCACTGGTAATTCCGGACTGTTAGGTAGTGGTCTCAGTGCAGATGGAATATTAGGATATTTTACAGTATGTTTGGATTTAGAAGTCACCACTTATATTTGCAAGACAAATATAGAAATCGGTAATATGATCTGATGGTTCCCTGCAAATCATAGGAATAGCAAAAGGCATATGTCGTTTACCTTTTGCTTACGGTGTAAGAAGTCTGACACACGTAACACAGCAAATTTGGGGAACCCAGCTTTTGTCTTCATCACCTACTTTACATACTGCTCATAACACTTTTTAAGGAGAGGTGTGAAAGGCCGTGTTTGATATTTAAATGTCAATTCGCCGCAAATGTAGCAAAAAAGTTCGGGCGGTTTACACATTTCCTTGGCATTTTTACAGGTGATCAAATGTTCGCGGTTTCACTACAATTGCTTGAACGCACCACAACGCAACACTCTTTAAAACCTTAACAACGGCTGCGTATACGTTCATTTACCGAGCTCTAGCCGACAACTGAAATAACAAGAGATGCTATCTAGGAATGGTAAAATGCCGGTTTTAACACGTCAAGCCATGTTCTCTTATACTACATATCTATGCATGCTTATGTTAAGTGGATAAGCGAATATCCTGGAACCAAAAACTAAAGGTGATGGAGAAATTCTGAGCACATAATTGATTTCAGCATGCAAAAGTATATGAGATTCGGCATTTTTGTGCTTGGGACAAAAAAGAACTTGTTAACTAGTGTAATCAAATATGACGTGAGCAATTCCACAACACTCTAAATTTGCATACTGTTTATTTTGCCGAATAGTCGAAATAATTAATGTATTAGAATCTGTAACACTGCAAAACAACTTCCTGCATTCTCCTCTAACTTTGCAGGTGTCTGTATTATCTACGTGGACGCTTAGAGGGTAACACGGTATTTTTAGGTGGCCGTTAATTGATATGGCCGAGAACTCGATATGTTCTACCGATTACCTTTTATGGATGCGCGTAATACATATCTGCGGAAGCGCTTTGATGTCCAACGATAGGCTAAGCGTATCATTAAGTAATCCCGTGCGTTGCTACTCGCGGATAATATGCGCATCCGTGCAGCTAGTAGTCACTCACTCGGTCATACGAAAGAATGCGATTACTGGTGTACCGTTAAGTAACTAGTAGGAAAAAATATGTGGAAAATACGTTATAACGATATTTATTTTACAATAATGAAAATAGTATATGCGACCAGAGTATGTTATATTTAGTAATTTCCGCGTTAAGCAAAAGAAAACCGTTAATTACAATCCGACAGTGCCTAAGATATTACATAAGTACAAGATTTCTCCAAATATTTTTGTAATTAGAACAATATTTGATTTGGGTTGACTGGCATATATGTGGGTATAACATACAGCCACATTGAACATGTTAGTTTGTGTTTTAGAACCAAGTACTAGTTAGAAATGCCACAATCGACGTTTTTCTTTTTAAAATACACTGCTCAACAAGGTCTAAGGAACAGACAGTATTTTCGAGTTTCCCTGAAATGATGGCCTACTCTACTGTTAATTGTGCTTGAAACTTGCAATCAGCAACCAGAGAAACGTAAAGATACATAAAAATGTAAATAACAATTACGTATTTAGTAATTTTATTGAAAATGTAATTTTATAACATGCCTTAATATGATTGTATACCACCTATGGAATTAATAACAGCCTGACATTTTCTGAACATGCTTAAAATGCATCGAGGAGGGTCAACTTTATTAAGTATTCATAAGTAAGATGTATATTGCACCTCCACCAAATTATAGCTAATGTAAGCATTTCTTAACTCTTAAGCTAAGGTGTATCTTGTCGTCTGAGAAACCATGACCAAAATGTAATTGTTCTTTAATCGTAAATACAAAGAGAGATTATGCCATCTAATTTTACCAATAGTGATGCACATTAGGTGCCTAGTTATCGAAGGGGGATGCGCTAATCTTTCAGAAGTTGCAGTTTGCTGCAGGCTGTGTGCAAATATAACCTGGCCTTCCAATTGACTACGTCTGGGTGATCCTGATTGCGACGAAACCCTTATTAAGGGCAATACAGAGGAATATAATTATGAGAGTGGGTACCATCACTCTCATAATTATATTCCAGATAACTTTCCTGCGGAATCAGGACATAATTCCAAATTCGGATTTATCGGCAGTTATCTCAGATGAGAATGACAAGGGTTATGGTAAAATAGTCCCACCTGATGATGTTTTACCGTATGATATTTTAACAAATCAATATACATTATCAATTTCGGAACTCTGTAAGCAATCATTTGTAACAAATGCCTTGAAGAATAGGCAACTCTGTGCTTCACTGGATTTGTCTCAATTTTGTTCCATTTAGATTTTCTTATTAATTCTTGGTTAAATTTGGTACTAATGTTTTCTCTAGAACTCCACAATTCAATCTTTTCTTCATAATGTTTCAGAGTTTTGTTTAAAAGATTCTATCTTCATTCATTTTGTCGTGCTAATAGTTTAAAGAGGTTTTTCAGGCCCATTTTGGTTTTGTATTTTTTTTCTTATGACGATCTTCCATCAGGTACTTTTTATTTTTGCTCATTTTAAGAAAATAATCCCTTAGATGACACCTCTCCGCATATGTCCCAAATGTAGTATGTTTCCGGTTAAAGGCTAAGCAGCCGTTGGTAATCTGTTTTTGAGCTATGCAAAAGAATTGGATCTAAGTTATTGTAAGACTTTGATAATTGGAAAGGTTGCAAATTTTTGTTTAAATGCTGAACATTTTTTATGAGAACAACCACTTAGTTATTGCGGCTATTTGCACTTTCACTTGTGAGTCGACACAGAATAAATTACCTTGACCCCTATGGTGAGACTATTTTCACCAGCATATTAAAACGCCTATTTAGCTGGCTAATTGGTCATCTGTTCTTAATTCATTCCCAATCGTCCGCGTTACGTGTCTTCCGAATCGGTCGATCGAAGAGCAAATCTCGACCCCGTTTTAATAGACGGTAATGAATACAAATTGCTACGGTTAGCGCCGAACACACTTCTACAATATGTCTCACTTAAAATGCAGTTTGAGTGGCCGGCTGGGCTAATCGAGCTAATTTTAAGCCATTATCTAGGGTCAACGAGCCGCTTACACTTGGAATATTCTCGCGTATTACTCTAAGACGTGTACACGAAGATGATGTATGCGCAATATAGATCTACGGGTGCCGTCCAGGCTTCTTGCTAATTGGCCCCTTTAGTACCGCAACGACGCCGAGATGGAATTAAACCATTAGGCGGACGGAAATATAAAAAAGTCTGCGGTCTGAGTCTGAATTGGGCTCTAAGTTTTATATATTCTTATTGATAACTAGAGTAGGTTTGCAAATGGTGTGCATGGATGTTCACGTGAATTGCATGTAAATAAGTACATATATATTGCGTCCAATGTCAAATGATGACAATTAAATTAATATATTTGCTGAAGGGTTTCTTAAATTTCGACATATTTTCTTTGTATGGATGGAAAACCTTTTATAGGCACTAGGTACTTATTGTCCTTTCCCCAGTAGTGTGGCATTGCGATATGCTCTTGCGTCCGTATACCCACTAAAAACCACCCCCTCTTTCCAACTCCCATAACGAAACCACTTTCGCATTACTTCGTTATGGGGGCTGTCATTGCTCCTGATCTTTAGCGTCTCTCCTCTATCTCTTTTGCTGCCAATATGCCTCTAACGACTAACTAGTAAAGGACTAAAAAGTAGAGTAATGAAATTTGTACCAACCTCGGAGAGATTGTGCTCTATAGAAATTAAGAGCGAAAGGAAGATGACATTCTTAAATATGTACGCACCCACAGAAGAAAAAACAGACGAAGATAAAGATCTATTTTATGAAGAGCTAGAAGAAACATGTAATGAATTAAATAATAATACTGTCAGAATAATACTAGGGGATGCTAATGCAAAAATAGGAAGGGAACCATTTTATAAAGATATAGTAGGTGGCGAGAGTAAACACTTAGAAAGTAATAATAATGGTAGAAGATTAATAAATTTTGCCTCAGAACATAGAATGAAAGTAATGAGTACACGGTTTAGAAGGAAGGATATTTATAAAGGAACATGGATGTCTCCCAATGGAAATTATATAAACCAAATAGATCATGTTATGGTAGAAGGGAAGCATAGTAATATAATAAAAACGTAGGAACGTGCAAAGGGGCAGATAGCAACTCAGACCACTTCCTTGTCAGGGTAGAAATGGGAATAAAAAAACCGAAAATATATAAAACGGCTAAGTTTAGAGGAAGGAAATATAATATGGAAGCGTTGCAGATCCCAGAAATAGAAAAACAGTATGCCGCAGAAATAAATCGAGAGTTTCAAGCTGGGAACCAGGAGAACTTAGCTAACATAGAAATGAGGTGGGAAAGAATGGAGGAAATTATCCATAAAGCAACGGAAAAAGTGGTTCCCAAAATACTGATCTCGAAGAAAAAGAAATGGTGGAATGCGGACTGTGCAAAAGAGATAGGGAAAAGAAATAAATTGAGAATGAAGGCATTACAAACCGGAAAAGTAGAGGACAAGGAAGCATATAGAGAACAAAGAAGGAAGACAAAAAGCATATGCAGGCATAGCAAAAGAGAAGAAAAGGAAAAGAGAGCAAAGGAGATAGAAAGCTATTATCAAAGAAAAGAGGTACGACATTTCTACAGAGAAATAAAAAAAGAGAAAGAACGACGAGATCAACTATGGAAGTGACAGAACCAACCGGAGAGGAAGTTGAGGAAATAGTGGAACAATTAAAAAAGAATAAAAGTCCAGGAGAAAATAGCATAACAGGAGAAAATATAAAATATGCTGGAAAAGAACTGAAACAAGAAATATTGGAACTGATGAGTTGATTCCTCTAATATTAAAAATAATAGACCTGTTTCTATACTAAGCTCTTTTTCAAAAGTCATTGAGAAAATTGTCTCTAATCAGATAGCTGACTTTCTTGATAAACACAGAATATTGCACCCGAGCCAGCATGGATTCGTAAAACAAAAGTCAAGCGTCTTCACCAGAGACTGTATGATAACCACTGCATATTCTTAAGCAGACTCTTCATGCTCTTTCTGGGCACTATTTTCTCTTCGCCGAGACTGAATTCTATTGGCATCATTTTCCTCCGAGGTGTCACTATAATGGCTTCTGTTTTTTCGGCCGCAAGTTCTAAAAGTATTTACTTTCTATCCATGCCTGGATTCTCAATAGAGCAATGCTGGTTTTCGCCATTACTATATTTTCCGTACGCCCCTCCGCTACGAGCGCAATGTCATAGAGACAATGGGGGAAGAGTTCTTTTAGTTTAGGTTTCTCCAATACTCTTAGTGTTTTTTTATCGGTGATAACGTTTTATCTAAAAAATGTGTATTATATAGTCATACAAGAAAAATGGATTTATATGAAAAATAATTCGTTAAACGACTAAAAGAAAGCGTGTGAAACGGATGGTTACCAATTTTTCACGTGCCATTTAGTATTTTGACAGTTGTGAAATCGATTATAACGAAATAGTATTGCGTGTGTCGCCTACGAAACTACGAACCTCCGCGAGCCATCAATTTTATATGCGCTATCTTACTGCCCACCTGCACCAATTAATATTTTTTACTAACGTTTTACGCTAACTTTTGTATGTCAAGTTCAAGCTTACTACAAACTATTTTTCATTGCATAATCGTCAACGCGCGGCCACATGACATACCTGAGCATACATATCTAACACACCCAGTATTGGATTATGTATGCTTATATGATATGTACATATTTGCGTCCACGAGCCTCCTGATGATCCTGCGCATTTCTTTTACTATGTACTTACATTAAAGCATAAAAAAATGCGTACAAGTATGAGCAAATATTTATTCTTTATAGATTTGAAGTTGACGTCAATGATGAATTATCAATAATTAGGTCGATAGCAAAGATAAATGAAAAGTCAATATGGAATGATTACCTCTCCCAATTTAAAATTTGTTTAAAGTAACTACAAATACAGTTTTAAACACACTAGAGGTAAAATGTGTTTGTTTTATTACAATCTACTTTCTTTCAAATATATTATTTAAACTCCGTTAAATCGTCGGAAATTATTAAAGCTAACAGTACTATAAATCAACGTATTTATCACTATATACATACACTTATGTCCACATCGGAACGGGGGATTGCTTTGTGAATTAATTAAAATTTTAAGTGGAAAGTATGTTCATATAGAACCTCATTTGTAAGATATTTTTATTATGTTTACGCCTATGCAAACAGTTTTACGATTTTCTATGTTTTTACGAACATATCGGCAATAAAAGATAGAGGTACTTTACCTTTCTGATAGCCCTTTTTCTGAAGTTAATGTAAGTAATAAATTAGAGTTGCTTTAAATTCATATTTACTAGGCGTTTTGGGTTATTGGTTTGAAATTCGATCAGCAGTAGTGTAGATATTTTCTCCTGATTTATGTAACCATTACTGCTGTATTTACGTATTCATAAGAAAATAGGTCAACTCCTAATACAGTATTGTATGTACACAATTTACAACATGCATGGATTAAAAATTGACCCGCAAGTGGGCGTTAGTAGACATAGATGTCAGTAACGTAACGCAAAAGTTCATTTTGTACAAAATCTAAACAAACAAACACAAATACGTCTATGGATATAATCAACCAGTACTGTGTCGATTCGAACTGCTGAATTACGGCGACCCGGTTTAGCTACTACAATATCCTGCTATTAAAGTGACAAACCCACCTCTGTCCGTATTGGAAAAAAACACCAATCTATTGCGATTATATAAACGCTTTTACACAAGATCGACTGGCATCGATGTATCTGTATCGAGTAACGACCCACAAAATTGACTAATCCCGCGTAATAGCGTGATCTAAAGGTCCTTGTGGTGATGCAACAGGTCTATTAAATGATCTAAAAGGCGTATTTGTTTCATTATGATCTGATAATTGCAGAGTACTTGAAAATATAATTACAGCACTGAGTTTAGTGAGTAGGATATAGTTTATGGGTTTTTTTTCTCTCAATTTAAACGTGTTGTCGTGAAAAGTGCAAAAATGACTATTGCAATATGATTTATTTAGTATTTTACCTACCATGATAACTTTGGTTAGGCGCAGTTACCTACCTGATAACTTTTGGGTTATTTGCGTGCCCCTCTGTAATCAGGTTCAACATTTCGTACGGATTAATATATGTAGTAATAAATCAAAAACTAATGTATTATTTTTTAAGACAGTTTACAATATAAGACAAATATATAAAAAAAAGCCATCAAAGAATATTTATTTTTTATTAAAAAATGTGAATATTAACGAACAATTCCCTACATAGATATTGTAAATTGCATTTCTACTAACGACTCCTCGGTACACACTACCTTTATATACATAATCCTAAATCTGATCTTAGGCAATACATATATAGATATATAGTGGCAAGATGCATAGTGCGAACACTATACACAAAATCAAACTATATGCTTTGGCCTGATCCTGTAAATGAGTTGGAAATGGAGATAAATGGCATCACGTCAGCCGTTGCTGCCTATATTGGGAGATTTATCTGTCTCAGCAACTCCCGTTATGTATACAGTAAAGGTTCGAATCCAAGATGAAACTTTTTGATGAGTTTTTTATATCACGACACAAAAAACTCAACAAATACAGCGGAAACAGTCATTTAGCTCGTGACTTATGTTAAAACGTCATATGAAATTTCGGTCATGAAACTTGTTTCATACAAAAATGTCGCCGTGTAAACACGATATGTGATTTAACTAATGTGAAACTTTTTAACTCACCTACAGCAAGTGAATTATTTAGTATTTCATGAAACAATTTTTGACGTTTAAACTAAAATAGTGGGTACTAATCTAGTACATATCTGCATATAATGTATTTATTCCAGAAAAATAATACAATTTTTTGCATTATTAGTAGTTATTATCATTATTTTGAAAATAGGGTACTACCAATATGTAAATTCCTTTTTGTCAGTGGTACAGTGTTCGTACTATGGGTGTTACCACTGTGTATTTTCAATGGAGATAAAGAGACAGCTTATTTGTTTTTTACTAGAAGAAAACCCACGGATGCTTTATTTCAATAAGTATCTGAGTGGTGTTAATAGAGGTTACGACTCTCCGGTAATTACTATTTAACCTCTGCTTAAACTTAGTTTATACCAATACCTTAATGTGTACAAGGTTGCTAGTGGAAATTACAAAAATTTATTTTTACTCTTATTTTTTCATCATTTTCAAACTTAAGGCTTTTACTATTAATGCATGTATAGGAAAATATATTTTTTTATAAAACAAGAGACTTTTCACAATAGTATGTGCCTGTCCTAGTTTGGTTAGTGACTCCTAGATTCGATTTGCCAATGTATTATAAAAAAAAATTATTGTACACTCGATGCGAGCTTAATAGCATCTCTTCATTCTTGGATAGTTTCAAAATAGTAAGCTCTGTTCCAACCCCGATTGTCGTACGGTACCTATACTGTATCGTTTCGCGTAGCTACTGTGCGCATGCGTTTAATATGCTCGACAATCAAACTTGCGGAAGTAGGAACAGATTTGTAATCGTTCATTTCGTTCTCCATGCTTTTGCGGTAAACACACGTGGTTATCTGGATATCCTAAATTAAAGGGATAATGTAAACTTCGCATGTCAGTACAAGTGGTACACACTGACAGCTATTCGGATTACTGTCCGTGTACGATGCTAATTTAAGTTGGAACACTTTTGTTACCATGCTGCGTATGTTCCTAAAAGTAATTGGAAATATTGGAATACTTTTTACAATGCGCAGGTACTGTACGATTTTCGTCGGTTTTCGGGAAATATGTTTTCCGATTGGATCACGTGATCACGAACGGTCAGCAAACTGCGTGTTGGAACATAGCTTATAATATATCTAAAGTGTGATCTATTGTGTTTTTTTTTTGTCTATTGAATGGCGATACGATCACGTGTTCGCGACTTTAAAAGAATTTAACTTGACTATTAGCACAACGTGTTTGTTCTGAAAATTACTTTTAGCTGCCTGTCAACCAATAATTGGTTGGCATAGCCTCAATGCCGGAGGCCAAGAATAATTGATAAAGAAACGAATAAGAACATTTATCAACAAGTCATTAGGAGCTCAGTTAATAGGTGGCATAATTAAGACAAAATATAGTTGTATACATGTGGTAAATATGTAATGATAAAGGAAGAAAAATTGACAAGATAACCTTGTCATTTCTCTTTTTAAACATTTCCAAAATAGATTATGACATTTAAGGATTCAAACTAATCAATCTTAACAGCAGTTTTACATATGTATCTTCATAGAGTATCATTTAGTGGAAGAAAAAGTATAGCGTTGAAAGAAATAAATGTCTCATCTACTTGATTCATTAACATTATTGCAATGAAAAGAAGAATATAAATTAATTTACAAATACATTTTTTCAAGGCTACTACAGTAACACGATTAAAACAATGCGTTTATAATCTATAACCGCCCTTTTCAGTCTATTGCTGTGTTAACTTTAGTTTTTTCAAGTGTGGTCAATCGAAATTTTATATGTAAAACGTAAAAATGTTAATTGCAGAACATTGTAATGGTATAATGGTTATAATTAATTCACAAATTATACTGGAATATAGACATGTGAAATCTGACTTTTGTATTATTGAACTTTGTAAAATTGTATGAAAATTTATTGTACATACAAGAAAGATATTTTGATTAGAATTTTTGCCGGTCTTTATGTTTCATGAGTGAATGTATGAAATATAGATGTTAGGGGAAATAAACAAATTAACTTTATTATAATTAAACAAAAATGTATATTGTCGATTTGTATTTTCAAAAAAAAAAAATAAGAATTTTTAATTCGTTGTTCAATGATTATGGAATATTTATTGTATATAAATAATAGAGAAAGTCATGAAGTTAAATGTGCAAAAAAGATAATATGATATGCGTATTTCCATATAAAAGTTTCCATACATACTAAACATTTGTTTAGTGTTAAAGCATTTTTTAAATTTTATTAAGTGTGTAATTTCAAGAGCTACTCTAATCTCATGTGTCAAATGTAAAACATAAAATTCACCCATCTGATCCTATTAATGACAAGTGAAGTGTTTTTTTGGAAGATTTAAATTCGAAAAATACTACAATATCTACTATTACAGTAGCATGCGTGTACAGTGTTCTCAAATGTACGTTTCTTGCAAATGGTTCATGAAAACTCGCTCCTTAACATATGTGCCATTGTCACCAACTGTCACCATCCCCAATATTCAATCTATACTCGCAACATATGTATTGATGACATATTTTTTTTGTGAAAATTATCTTCATCTGAATATAGTAAAATATATGTTCTCTTAATCTCTGGTACACTGCATCAGTAGCAATAACAGTAGGTATCTATTACTGGGAAAGGATATGCAATCGATAGCAAAACCACGACCCATTCGCGTAAAGTGATACATAATTACAAAAGAAGTCTTGTATATCTTATGCAACAGAGCAATGGAACTATATGAATGTTAGGACAGCTTCGCATATTCATTAAAATAATAAAAATAAATATTTTAGTAGCGTACGTATAAATGCGAACACATTTAAGTATTAAAGCATAAATACTACGTAATTGCAACTAAATAAACATCGTTTAATTGTTACAGGCCCATGTGGTAGCCGCCTTCGAACAGAGCTTGTCGTCTATGACACAGAGACTTCAACACCTGACATCGACTGCGGAAAAGAAAGTAAGCCCAAGGAAACAGTTTCAACAGTTAGCTTAGTGCTCTGATATAGCTCTTGCAATTAAACAACTGACTTTTGACATTTCGTCTTTTTATAACATGGTTGCTACGCATTATAAAGCATATCATATGGTTTGACAGATATATAGATAGGTTATGGTTACAATAATAAGAAAACTATCAATATAAAATGGAATGTTAAAATGACAAATGTCAAGTAAGTACGTTGACAACTTACCTTATCTATGCAACTGGCAATGCTCTAATTGAAGAAATCTTAGGCGGATGAAATGTCACTAGATTTGACATTACTATGCATTTGCTAAATGCGAAGTAGCGTTTGGTTGTGTTGGTATGATTTTAACATTATCGCTGTCAAAAGTTCGCTGTTTCGTTTTAAATATCGATGTCGAAGATATAGATCTTCGACATCGATATTTTAAAAAAATTCACTACAAATGTATTTTCTTTCTTCATTTAGGATAATGAGTTAGTCGAATTAAGAGCTGCTATGGATGCCTTGAGAGCTCAGTCCATACAGGCGGGATTTGGATCTGGTTTAGCAAGGCAACCTTCCTCTGACAGCGTCTCGAGTTTGTCTTCTGCTTGCAGCTTAGATAAACAAGAGAAGAAGAAGAAGAAAGGATGGGTAAGCCGAATTTAAAAAGATGTTGATAAAACGTATTTGAGTGTTAATTAATTTAAGTGTAACGTTTTCAATTAGAATCATATTTTTCGTTACTCCATTGAATTAAATTAATTTATTTATTATATATTTTTCTGGTCAATTGATTTATAATAAGCATACACATTTGTAAGTTTATTTAAAATTAGTATATCCGTATCGTAGCAAATTTAATCCAGCATCAATAAGAAGATGGACCCAGACATTTTCTTAAAGCATCTAAATAATTTGTAGTAACACAACATATGTCCCGAATTTTATTAAATTAAATTAATTTGTGCGGTGTGGATTTTCCCGATACTGTGTATTAGTAACACAACTGTTGGTAAATAATAAATCTAAATATGAATTCTTAAGAAAACACAACGACCATGCGGTCAACAGTGGGAAATACGTGTTCGGAACTAATCAATTTATTGTGACCTGGGGACTGATCCGATATGTTGTGCTCACACAGGTTATAGTAGTATGTATTTGTTTGATAACTAAGCCCGGAACCAGGAATTTACAACTCAAAATGTCATTAAATCATTATACATTTGTTAAAATAAGTAAAGTTGGTACTTGACATACAGCATTTGACAGTATTTGACATACAGCAACGAAAGTCGGCTGCTGAATAGGCATAATGTTGTTCTTGCAAAGGCCTATGAAAAAAATTGCGTGTGATATAAAATTAAGTAACTTACCAATTAAATTAACTTTAATTAGATTGAATTTAAAAAAAAACTGATTTCACACACATTTTAGTTTCAATACTTGTAAGCAACCATCTGAACATATTGTTTTTTTAAACATTTGGAGAAGTTTTTATGTGATCTTGGAGGGGAGTATAAATTCTAATTAAAAATGATTAATGTAAACAAAAAATTCCGGCAATTGTGTCCTAAACGATCAAACAAAGCAGATGAAAAGGAAAACACACCACACTCATTTGTAACCTTTAATTATAAAAAAAGATCTTCTTAATAAAGGGCTAAAGCATGCTATTACAGATTCAAAAGTTCCAATAGATAATATTATAGCATCGATTGAGGGAAGTATAAAACATTTAGATGAAAATACAAAAAGGTATATTAGAAACGGATGTAAAATTCAATTAAAAAGGAATATTGAAAATTATAAAAGCTATAAAAATACGAAAGCGGATCTCGAAATTATTAAAGGTTTGAGAAAAAGGGATTGTTTTTATCTAAAAGCAGATAAAGGTAATAGTATAGTCATTATGGACAAATAAGAGTATTATGAGCGAGTCAACGCAATGATATCGGCAGGACCATACAAAGAATTTAAAAAAACCCTACCCGCGATGATTAGACAGGTTAAAGACACAATTAAAGAGTGTCCAAGATTAATAGACGCGAATTTAAAAAGAAAACTCAATAGTTCTAACCCTACAATTCCGAAAATGTATTGTTTGATCAAAATTCATAAACCGAGTAAAGCGATGAGACCTATCGTGTCAGGCATTGATTCGCCCACTTACAGTTTGTCCAAATGGCTAGTCAACGAATTCAAGAATCTCACATGTAAGGTAAAAAGTTTGTCAGTAGAGAATTCGCCGGAATTTGTCAATAAAGTGAATAACGTAGGAATTAATGAAGGGGAGATTCTTGTATCGTTTGACGTTTGTTCTGTGTTTCCGAGGGTGCCGATCTCTGAAACTATAGCGTTTATAGGAAAATACTTGAAATTAAACGAAGTCGAGGATATTAAAATTGCGGAATACATCAGATTAACGAAGTTATGCATGTCACAAAACGGTTTTCAAATCGGAGGAAAATTTATTGCTAATCTGTTTATGAGCGAGTTTGAAACCGAATTGAAAATGGACGGAGATTATTTTCCGAGAATTTCGCCAAGATACGTATATGATATATTTGCGATATTTGATACCACAAAATATACGCTTGAAAATTTCCTAACAAAATTAATCTCGCCATTTGATTCCATTAAATTCACAGCGGAAAAAGAAATGAACAATCATCTACCTTTCTTAGATTGTTTAGTAATTAAGAATAACAGTAAATTAGAAATAGACATATACAGAAAAGAAACCAGCACAGATAGATTCATAATGGCAGATTCAAACCACTGTCAACAACATAAGATGTCCGCGATTAATTTCCTGGTAAATAGATTAATTAAATTCCCGTGAGTCAAAACATATATAATATAATATAATAATTAAAACATTAAAAACATTGCAAAACTCAATCGTTACTTCTCGGTAGATGTTGATCGCGTCCTTAAGACGGTCCAATATAGACAACACCTTAGAAACTCCACAACGCTTACTCTGACAAAACGCCGCGACAAAAATAAATTTGTAATAATATTACCTTTTCATTCCGAATTAATTAATACTTTGTGCGGGAGGAGTAATCCGAACAGTGTGTTTAATGGACTTTAAACATAATAATTCTTTACAACGTATATATTTTGTTATGTAAAACTGTTTTGACATTAGAAAGAACATTGCGTTTTACTTCTAAGACGAAAATCCTTAATATTCAATGGCGAATATTTATGCCAAATTATTTCGAACATTTATAAAGTCTTTCAATTTCCCGTATATTCAAGTAAACACATATTTGCATCCACATTCCAAGAACTTCAGATATAACCATAAAGTGATTGTTTTATTAATTCCAGAAACACCGGTGATATTATTCTGTCGGTATATGTTAGTTGTTTGATGTTATTACGCGGGCTAACTCATTTCTTTGATCGTACACTGATCCAAATTCATATTTCCTTTCCATGTACGTATTTAGGCTTACGCAAGAGGAAGTGTAAAAATAACGTTTGTCTCGGAACACTCTTTTGCGTTTGAAAATGTGCTTTCCTTGTTAAAAAAATAAGCATAATAATACGTTGCAAAGGAAATCAATTAAATAAATGCCAATAAGTTGTGCATGTTGCAGTAATTTCTAGGAAATCTTCTACTACCAGATCTTGGACACATTTTTAAACTTCACAGATGGATTTGTGCGTTGTATCAATGTATTCGTTGTCGGCACCGATTTTTAATATGGATTTGTTCTATTTTCACGTTTAAGAATAGGGAATAGGGTGATGGGAATAGAGACAAAACATAACCTAATATTCAGAAAATAAATTTAAAATCTGCCAATGTTTACATTTTATTATATCATTCTTTATTATTATATTTATTTTTATTTAAGTAAGGATGAACCCATATCAAATATGATGGAAGAAATAGAGGTATTACTTTTGTGCATTAATAACCAATATGAGAAAGAAGAACCATTAACCTCAAACTTGAATTTCATTGGTTCCACCGGTGCTTAATTCCAAACATTAGTTCAATTTCATCGATATTCCATTCGATGGATTAAGAGATTTGTTCAAAAACAATTCGATTAATGAGCATGATTCATGGATGAGATATTATTTATGAACCAAATAGCTTTAATTTTTGTTAGAAAATGATTTCATTTTCACAATTTAAATCTATACCGTATTTATTCTAATAGACCCCGCGGCGTTTAATCATTTAGGGCATATATCTTTGCGATGTTTAAAAGAAGTGCGGCATTTATTTCGAATCAAACCAAATCCTCATTTTTATTCTTTTGCTATCCGTCTCAAAACAATTATATTGCAACTTAGGTTTGATACAAAACGACATCGTTTTAGTATTACATACGGATTTCAATCTGAATGCGGTTAACAGGGATTCCCACCGAACACCAGTTAAAGAGAAACGCGTACACTGTTCATTTCGTGCGAAACACGAATATTGAATAACAGCGCCATATGGGTGGGTACGGCCGAACATGGAACTACGTCTGCATCGTGCTTTTGAAATATGGCGCGACATTTAAAAGTTAGATATGTTTCGATTTTCCTTAATCTCATCAGTGTGATACGCCTACTAATAACGAGTCGTATTTACATCTCACATTTAATTTAATAATGCCGTCACTACATTTTTGATTCGACTTTTACTCATTTCTGACAATAAAATCTATTGCTAAGAGTCGTAATATTCGCAGTAAAAGATTAAAAATTATAATCAAAAATTTTGCTACGGCATTGTTAAATTAAACATTAGGTGGAAATATAGACCAATGTGTTTAATTAGCAGAAATCACAGACATATCTAAAAAAAACCTACAAATTCGAAAATAAAAATTAATTCAAAAACAGGATAAGAAAGATATAAGTAATTATAAATATAATAAAAATTCAAATTGTTTTAAAATTGTAAAATTTTAAAGATGCATTGTCACTACTTGGTTCTAAAGAAAGTAAATTTCATGGTGCATTTTCAGAAGTGGATGTTAATGGGGATAATCCTTAATTACTAACTTTCGACGAAAGTGCACAAGGGATAGCATCACAATTAAGGTACATACTTCTTTAGAGAATGATAATTATACTCAGAACTATGAAAGTGCCTAGAGCATATTCAAAGATGTGCTACATTTACGGAATTACTAACTTAACTTTTCAATGTTGCTGGATGATTTGGAAACGTTTGAAAGCGAATTGATTCTTTATAGGGATAAAGACACTTTTGTTATTGTCGGTTGTGGTACGCTAGCGGCCCCTACCGGGAAAAGCAACAAAATCGTCATAGTGGATGGGGCGAGGGAATTTGTTATATTAAAAACCATGGGAGATTTGCTTGAATTTTTTACCAAAACACCCAAAACATCACATCACACATCGCATTTAGGAACGTTGCAGGTTACAAACATCTTCAACATGACGTTTTAGGCAGCAACACTGCCAACATTAATTCAATTACCCAAAGTTGAATTTCCCTACTGTGGGTGGGTACTTTCGCTTGCGGCCATATTTGGTTGTTGCCAAATTCTGTATAACCTTTTCACTCCTTTCTTCCTATCTTCCTTTACTACACTAAAGCCTGTTTGACACGATTAGGTTTGTCCAATTTTCGTACTATATTCATCATACACTTGACACTATACTAGAAAGTCGAGCTAGTTTACTTCATAGATTTGATCCTATTTTTCTGTTCAACTTTCTTACTATAAATGCAATGCGCATGTGTGAAATATAATACCAACCCAAATTAAAAAGCTGGAAGTTGTAGGAAAGAAACCTGACTCATTGTGTTTATAGTCGTATCTATTCTGCTTACTAGCTGCAATATCTTTATTAATTGTTGCATTTTCATTACATTCACGCACTTTAACTCCATTATCAACTTGCATCAAGTGAAAAAACATCCCAATCTGTACTTCTACAGTTGCTAATGACTCATACAACATAAACATAACCTAAACCCAAAAGATGAGTTGGCAGTAATATACTGATGAAGTTAACGCCAATGTACTATTTGGAAACTACAACTTCATTCCAATCTTCAAGTATAGTAACAAGTATAGTTTCTAGAATGAAAAACTGGATGACAGATAGCATCGTGTCAAACAGGCTTAAGCAAAGAATAACGACTAAAATGTGAAAGAATATAAATCATATCCTAACGTTTTGTATTATTTTCAGCTTCGTAGTTCATTCACGAAAGCATTTTCCCGTAACACCAAGGCAATTAAAGCCCCGTCTCAAAGCGAACCCGAGAGCGAACAGCAGCAGCAAAGCCCACCACCTCCGGCACCCACGGATACGGGCGCCGAAGTAGCTGAGCTACAGAAACAACTCAGGGAAAAGGATCTCGTTCTAACTGACATCAGGCTGGAAGCGCTCAGCTCGGCCCATCAGTTGGAAAGCTTAAAGGATACTGTGATGAAGATGAGAGTAAGTAGTTATTTGTAACATTAAATATATGTAATTTGCAAAATCACAAATACAAAGTAACTTCTCAACAACACCGATAATTTTGAACCAGTGCTCAGGTAACTGGAAAGAATTGAAAATAGCCTTGGATTTTTAAAATTTATACTTAGTTTTACCTGTTCTTGAATCAGTTGTTGAAAAATGAATGAAGTTGTTCTTTCGGTGGTAATGGACTTCAGTAGGGCGTTTGATTGTGTTGGTCATCTCATATCACAGTTACTCAATCTCATATTCATACAACATTAGTATACACAGAAACAATAAAAAAACAATGGTTTTTTATAAAAATGTTTATTGATTTTATATAGGAAATTAAGCTTACTACTAAAAAAAAAAACTAATTATCTTTACAATGTGATGTTACTATGACAATGGCTCAACACCCCTAACGGAGCTTCTTATACAAAACGCACCAGTCGTCTGGAACATTATGATTCGATTAGGGCCTAGCACAAAATAAAAGATCTGCTTATCTATATCGATAGGTCTGGTCTGGGTTTTCTCGTCAAATCTTGTGAGAATTTGTTCTAAACACACTTGTTAGAAATCACCTAATATAGTTCTTTAATAAGGTTTTCTTATTATTATAATAACTGTAAAATTTGGTTGTTAAAACATGCAGAACCGTTTCTTTTACGTTCTTGACTTTTAAGATTAATTGCATCTATCTGGTAGGTGGTACCGACTATAATGAAACGTTCACAGCCTTAATGAACGTAGGAGTCAATATGTGCCTAATGTTTATTTAATCTACTTACTGATACCATTAACCGTTCTTTTATTCTTGCACAAATTTATTTTGCCATTCCATCTACTAATATTCGTTAAACGTAATAACGTTGAGCAATAACATTACCCCAAATTAAATCTAACATCATGTTTAAGTCTACAATTTATCACGTGACAATTTGAAAGTACGGTGAAATCACTTTTTTATATCTTCTCTATTCTCTTATTGTTTATTGCTTTATTATACTATTATTATTAATCGCTTATCTCGCATATTACACAGGAAATAGACAATATCGTCTCAGTTAGCAACCGAACTCTTGTTTGTTGCAAGAGAGGTTCAGTTTGCTCAGTTAAGTTCAGTATTCCAGAGGAATACAAAACAGATCTTAAAACATTGACTACTGTATGAATATAATCATACCTAATATTGAGTTAATAATATTAAAGTTTCTCCTTTTGTGTTACAGAGTGAGATGCTTAGTCTAAAACAAAATAACGAGAGGCTACAACGTATGGTTACCGGAACCAACAATCTACCTCCGGATATGCAAGAAAGCAGAAGTTTAGACCACTTAACCGACATGATTTCCACGGACGAACCACCTTTAGAAATCGAGCCGGACGGAAAGAGGATCACGATTTCGGTTTATTTAGGACAACCTCAAAGTTTTAAGAAGTAAGTCGATTTTAACAATATGGAATAAACATCTGTGTATATAGTTGAAACTGTGTTTTGTTCACGTACATATGGACCATATCGTATACTGTAAAGTGCTGACAACTAAACAGCATAAATTCGTTATTTTTCAAATCAAAAATATTTCGGAAAACCCCTCCTACACGTTGGAATCGATGTGCGTCTGTCCATTCTCGACTCACTTTTTGTTTATCGGGATGTTATAATAAAACTTCACAGATGTATTGCAATATATTTAATGCATAACCTCTCAGCAACTGCTTTCACTCCTCTTACATCTCTGAAGATAGATAGTATATCTGCCAACGTGACAACCAGTACCATACCAACATAAACTTTCTATCTAACCGGCCTTGCGTATCTTTAGTTCAAGGCACTATTTTTTTTTTGTTTTTATAGAGAGCGCCACTTTACGATGCTTTTTCTATGTGAACAGCAGTACAGGTTAGTTGTGTTTAAATTCCGTTTTTAATTGTAGGCGCCCAGGACCGAATAAACTGCAAGTGTATGATTTATATAGGAGGCCGTAATGAATAGAGATGTAGTTCACCTACAAACGTATAGATGGCATACAAGTAAAGTGCAATTAATTGAGAATATAAAGGTTTCTTCGATTTCGAATTGTTATTTGGCACATATTCAAATGTCATTTAAATGGTGTTATTTAGTGTCTGTCATTTAATCATGAGAAGGTATACGCTTCAACATCGTTTGCAAGTAATACAAATGTATTATCGAACTTCTTGTTCGGTCATAGTTACTTTAGGTAAATTTTCGGTCTTTATCATCGTTCAAGTAAAACGACAATTCAAAGACTTGTGCAGAAGTTTGAATTAACATTTCTCTCAAAAATATCGTCCCAGTGAGACAATGAAATGCAAGGAGCGAGGAGAATATTGTTGCTATACGGGAAAGTGTTGGAAAACATCCAATTCCACGTCGATCTCAGCAATTACAGATTTCCCGGGCGACTTTGTGGCGAATTCTTCGTGAAGATCTTCGTCTACGCGCTTGTGAGATTGTACTTACTCAAGAACTCAAATCTATAGGACAATGGGATGCGCAGAATTTTCAGTGAATGGGCTTTATAATAACTCATGAGTTAATCCTGAATATCATAAGAGCAATCTTTTTTAGTTAAATGATTTTGCCTGCCCTTCGTAAATGACTAACTTCGGATTTACAAATTTTAGACACGGTAATAAACAGTGGAGCGCTAAAATACTCTAAAATACACCCGATATGTTGAAAAAAATTAAATGCAACTGCAACTCTAATCTACTTATAAAATAAGCACCCTCAATATTAGTATCAATTATGTATGTTGAAGATCATCTTGATAGATTCAGAAAGCTGCATTTTTACACTTTTACAATACTCTTTATAAGACTTTTGATGAAATATTTTCCAGTGAAATAAAAGTTATAAATGTAAACTGTAATTTAAAAACAAATCACACTATCATACGAGGCACAGATAACAAAAACACCTTACCTATTACTGTTATATACATCTTTTTATAATAATTCAACCCAAGTTGTTTACTTCTACATAAATTATCATTTCATTCATTTTAATAAAACTAAATGAAAAGTTAGATAACAAGTGCCTAAATTTTTTTTCCAGGTATTACACGGAACACTACGCTAACGACGGTGACGGTAGCCACGCCACTGGCGAAATCTTCATAGCACGCACCAGCGTAGGTGCCGCGACGTCCTGGAACCAAATCGACAGCACGGTGCGATGGGCCTTCAAACAGCACATTGCCAAGTTGGACCCCGGAGGTGGTTTAGGTCTTGGCATTGACGCAATCAGCGGATACAAACTAGGAGATGCCAACAGAATCTTCGACGGCCCTCCGGAAAGCCCGCCAGATCTCCTACCAGTTGGCTACGTTGTGGGAAGAGTAACAACACTTCATATAGTATTGCAACCCGTAGCTGCTTTCGCCTTCGAAGCTCTTATACCCAAAGGCGTTGCTCAGAGACTGGTTTCGCTACTTTCGGAGCATAGAAGAGTAGTGCTGTGTGGCGCACCTGGTACGGGTAAGACTCACTTGGCCACTAGATTAGCGGAATTCCACGCCCAATCTTTGGGGAGGGATCCGGCAGAAGCTGTAGCTACATTCAAGTAAGATAAACTACTATTACATTATAGATCTCGAGGTAATCAATGCAATAATACTTTGTAGTGTGGATAATAAATCAGGGAAAGAACTCCGTCAGTATTTAGCTCATTTAAGCGAGCAAGCGGCTACTGGCGATAACGCCGACTTGCCATGTGTAGTAGTTTTAGATAATCTTCATAAAGCTGGCCCGTTAGCTGATGCTCTGGGATCGCTACCTAGAAATCTTCCGTGTCTATTAGGTAAGATATTTTACAAGAACATTCAAACCTCAAATCACGACCATCTTAAATAACCCCAAATGGAATGGTATAATAAACTAAAATTTGGGAATACTCCTTGTTGTTAGGTACAATGGCTCAGTCTACATGTTCGGCCACTAGCTTGCAACTCCAGCACGGTTTCAGGTGGGTTCTGGTAGCTCCTCATATGGAGCCTGCCAGAGGATTGTTGGGCAGAGTTTTAAGGCGGAGATTAGAAAGTCTCGAATTGGAACAAGGTCCTCAACCCGAATTGGCAGCCATATTGGGATGGTTGCCAAAGGTGTGGCAACATCTCAATACCGTATTGGAAACGCATAGTTCCGGGGATGTCGCTATAGGACCTCGATTATTCTTAAGTAAGTTTACACTGACGTATAATTTTTGGAAAATATATTAATCCCATAATCAACTTTTTACTTATATTTACACATAGCATTTTCATTATAGCCGCCGACTTTCGTTATTAATAATAAAACTCATCATATTTTAAGGCAATCACAAAACTGCAATACATGCACAGATAACGAAATTGAAAAAATGTCACCATATTGTAGGAACCACCAATCGTCAGCGTGCTTCCGAATACTAAATCTCAACATCGATGTTGATACGTCGCAGACCCAATTGCAAATCGTTACTAAGTGATCCGATAGGACGGTTGCAATAGAGGTCGGTTACTGTATTACCGACTTACTATTGTTTGCAGTAAGATCTGCGACGCATCAGCGTTGAAAATGGGTTTAGCATTCGAAAGGACGCTGACGACACGTGGTAGGCAAATACTCGAGTCCGTCTTCAACACCCCTTACATTGCTTTTGCTTGGTATATATTTTTTAAAGATGTTAAGAATTAAAAAAATGTATTATGACAATGGTCCATCGATTGAAATGTTACCAAAAAACCAGGTTCCGATCATCGTATTTTATTTTTGCCGATAAATGATAACACAACAGTGGCGGAGTTTTATCGATGTTCGTCTGAACACTATCGACACCGTAATCATTGTTCTTTGTTTCTGTTCTTAGAAGCTGCGTTTTTTCATTCTGCCCTAATAAAAATTTATTGACCAGTGTAATGAAAAATTTCTTATGCTGTCTTCATTTTTATTCAATAATTTACAATTACTACAAATAATTTTCCGCTTCAGGCTGTCCACTCGAATTAGACGCAGCACGAGCGTGGTTCGCAGACGTCTGGAATTACTCGTTAGCACCATACATTCGCGACGCTATCAGAGAAGGCCTCCAACTATACGGCAGAAGAGCACCATACGTGGATCCCTGTCAGTACATACTCGAAACCTACCCGTGGCCCGGGGCACCCCCGCAAGGACTGACGGGCATACCCGCTAAAGATGTTGGGATAACAAAGACAGGGCCCACGCCTCAAGCCGAAAACGACGGCGATCCGCTCCTCAACATGCTGATGAGACTGCAGGAGGCCGCCAACTATTCCAGTCCCCATTCGAACGATTCCGATTGCAATAGTCTCGACTCGAACATAACCCACAGTAGCAACTTGGGAACCGAGAGTGTATCGTAACACCAGCATATTTTTCCATTACCTATATGTATTAAGTAAAGAAAATATAATCAGAAATATGTATCTAGTAAAAGGGAAATGCTAATACAAGTGAGAATGAAATAAGAATATATGGGAGGTAAAGAATAAATATAAATTATAATAATATATCGATAACAATCATATTGTGAATTTATTTAGGAAAGAAAAGAAAAGAAAAGAAAAGTATATATGAATATAAATTATACAACAGTGTAACTAATATTATTTTATTCCGTTCTAAAATCTTGTGGTTATGCTTTCAGTAAACGTATATAAAAGCATGGCTTCTGTAACATCACAAAACTTCGTTGATTTAGAAACAAAAAATATTACGTGTAATAAATAACATATGTATTCCATAACTACTTGTATGGTAAAATTTCAGTTCCGTTGTGTTAAAATCAAGAATGCTTCCGTTAAGTTTTTGGGTGAACGAAATACAGCAGTAGACGACGCGAATAAGTAAGTCTATTATTGATTCT
The DNA here is from genome assembly GCA_031763485.1 of Osmoderma eremita. NCBI lineage: Eukaryota > Metazoa > Arthropoda > Insecta > Coleoptera > Scarabaeidae > Osmoderma > Osmoderma eremita. Next base: position 744 of record JARFOC010001214.1, on the reverse strand, counting down.
ATGAAATATAAAAGTTTGGTTTCTTACATTCTAATGAACTTAGTCTGTGTTTTTTACGAGTATTTCTGGTCAAGTAACCGATATATATGTAAATAAACGTTATTTATATACTATTATATATATACATACATATATAATAAGAGATATTGAGAAGTTTTCTATACTTATGTTTATTGATGTATTTAAACTGTTTTTTGCATAACTTTTATACCAAAATTGTATTATATAACTGCCATAAATTATTCTTATTTTGAATTGCGTGTTTTTATTTTTTTAGCATAAAAAGAATACTCTCTTTTTTGTGCGGGAAAAGATTTCCGGCGACCCGTGTCCGGTCAGTATCCGCGTAGGGTAACGATTGAGTAATCCGTACACTATTACACCAGGGTCTTAGGTCCTTCTTTAACCGCTTTGTCCCGTCAGCCTTGCCCTCGCACGTCTTCCATCTATCTCGCCATGAGTTCAGAAAACATTAAAAGAGAACATATTCTCTTACAACTTAATAGTTGGCCCTTGGGCTCCGACGAAGTTTCCCGAAATAGTCGTCCATAGAGCTCCGACGAAGTTTCCGCAGATGCCCACTGACCTCCGACGAAGTTTCCGGAAGATGTCCACTGAGCTCCGACGAAGTTCCCGGAGATACCCACTGAGCTCCGACGAAGTTTCCGGAGATGCCCACTGAGCTCCGACGAAGTTTCCGGAGATGCCCACTGAGCTCCGACGAAGTTTCACATCTTCCGGAAA
>JARFOC010001213.1:716451-732955 GCA_031763485.1 Osmoderma eremita | reverse complement strand
TTAAATAAAGTCCCTTTCTTTATACCTGTTCATCAAGTGCGTCTAAACATAACTTTCTATACTGCAACCCCTAAAACGTGTATATCTGTGCGTGTATATCTACATTTTTATTAATGTTTATGTATGCACACAAGTAAACAAAATGGTATCGACTTCGATGGAGAAGCAGTGATATATTAATTTATTATGCAAAAAAAAATTAAATTTGCAAATTTCAATTGTAAATTTTTTTTTAAATACAGCATTAAGTATATCTTCTGGGTTATTAAAAGGTAAATAAGTTTAATATTTGCTATGAATTAAGGAGCAGTGACAAATTTGGTGGGATTTATTACGTCTACAAGCAACTATTTATCAACGCTAAAAATAAAAAATAAAACAATTCAAGTCTTTATTATCTACAATTCTAAATTGTAACATTTTGTGTCAGAGAAAGTCTTAGGATATACCGATGTTTTCATTCTAACTCTAACATTCAGTGTAGTTAAATAAAATATTTGACACTGCTATTTCTCAACTTCTACTTTCGGTCTCCGAAAAGTTGCAAAAATATTTTAAAAATTTCGGTTAATTTTCCATATTTTTGAACATTGAAATCGATTTTTCCAAGGATAAGATAAAGATAACCGAGACATATTACATATCAAAATATACGTCTTTTTACGGCGCATCGATTGGTCGAAACCGCATTCCGATATCTCTAACCATTTCCGAGATATTGGCCAAAATGTAAGTAATAATTTATTTAAATGTAATATTAACAAAAATAAGTGTAGTGCTTTTATACTAAATTCATATTTTTTCAAGTAGAGAACCTAAATTTCATAATTCACATTAAAAAAAGGTTTAAATTAATTTTACAAAATGAAGCATCAATATCAATAAGCTTTCAATATATAACCTTAATACGCAAGCTCTTCAGGTACCCATGTTCATATACATATCTGAACAGGTATCAGTGAAATACATACAAAAACATCTGTTTGACAATGGTTTTTTGGCACTGCATGCATCGACCCTTTTTTGTTTCTAGTTTCCCTTTCGCCAAGTATAGTTCGCTAGAAGATAATATTGCTGTTAAACGTGGCGCGTCGTGAACAGATTACGTGTATGCCTCTCGATATTTTTCGGATGCAATTGTGCTTATAAATTCCTAAAGTTTAGTGTTTAACTGGTGTTTTTTTCTGGGTCACCATCTGCGGATTCAGCCGGTGTTGCGAAAAGGTCAGAACTTTATCTTGTTATAATCTCTATACATTTATTTCGTGTAACAGTAGATTCCAATGAAATGGTTTGAATTTAGATATATTTACACCACAGGTTTCTCTAAGGCAAGACCAGGGCTTTAAATATCACTGGGAAGGTTACAAGTTATCGCCCAATGAAGGAAACATCACATAAATCTCACTTCTTCATCTTTCAAATAAATATATGTTGAAATGTTGTGCATTTCCACACTTTTTCTGTGAAGAAATGATCTATTAGTTTTTGCTTTATATTAATCATATACCTATGTTCTAACCATCGAAATTTCGGAATACGTCGCACAGGCGGACGACAAATATCCAAATACGCACGTATTGAAATGTAAAAATTTGAAAAATCGTCCCCGGACTATCCGGAGCCCCAATCGACATTTAAGTATTAGCAAACTTCGATGAAAGATACCCGGAATCTTGGAAAAATACTGTCCAATGGGAAAGAGCAATGCATCGACTCGTAAATCGTTGCAAAAATTTTCGATTTCATACGTATGTACGCCATTCATATGCGTTTTATTATATATAATAATTCATGATGGTGTTACTTTCTGGCCAAAGTATTGGCTACAAGTAATTTTACAGAATATTGTTATGTTATTCTTATAAGAATGATAAAACAATATTCTATAAAATTTAATGTAATTTCAGATAGCCTATTTGCTATTTGACATAAAGGAGATCGTCCACTTCTGAGCATTTGTTTGATTTGAAATAGATGATTTTCAAAGGGATAAGTCGATAAACTTGGTAAAGCACCAAAACGATTGACGTCATCTACAACATGACGCAAATTGTGGATATTCATTGTTACACTCCTAAATAGCCTATAATGGGTTTGAATGAATGTATCGATCTTCTTTTGAGCGATTATCAAAAATCTACGATAGTAGTTCGTCGAGCAAATAGTTACACCAAAAAATAAATTTAAAAAGTTTTGGTAATGTGATTTTGGTAAGAAAGGTTTCAATACTACAATTCCAATATAATTAAGGAACACACTATATTCAGAAGCCTTCCAGTGTGTTAAGTAATTTATACCTCGAATAATTCTATGAAATTCAGCTGGAAGCTTTATCTTTACCAGTATTTCAGACAGTTCATTTATGGTACCATCTGACCATTTCGGTATGGTCATACAATTACTTCCATTTTTATACGCTGTAAGTAACCTCTTTGTTATACCAAGATGTAACAAGTGTAAACTATCGGCAATAATTATGTCTTCTAACATATTGATTAGTAACTGTAGTAAGGGCGTCGCGATAACCTGATTTTCATCATTATACTGATAATGGTTTTTATATTCTTGTGAGCGAAAACCTGCATCGGTTCGTTTAATACAGTATATGCGAGGAAAAATATTACACCTTGTTGTTGGGGAGTAGAACCCTACTGTACAACATTTCAAACAACCATTCTGGTTATTAAAATTAACAACACCTAAAAAAAATATATGTATATGTATGTATAGCAGATGTACGATATGTATAACATAGATGCAAATGTAAAAATACAAAGGAAAAATTGTAATACCTTTAATAAAAGCTCGCGCGGGTAAATCACAAATAAAAGCACGAATAACAACTGTTAAGAGATTTCCATTGATTAAAATTCCTGACCTTAGGATCGGAACTATTTCATTTATAAGCGGTTGAAGAAATTCTGAAACCATTTTAGACTTTGTTTTGCCATAGAAAACTCCAATAATCATCGACTGAATATGTGCTATTTCGTGAATATTAAATAAAATAGGCCAAAATTGATCTGTCCCATTTTCAAATAAAGGTAATCCATCAATATTAATATTTATCTTAATTGACAATGGTTCTTGCAAGTTATGAAAACACGCCGGGATAGCGCAGTGGTAAGAGCGCTAGGCACCTGTACAGGATGTCGGGGTTCGAATCTCGCGGTCGGTACCCCTCCCGGTACCCTTCAGTGTTGAGGATTAAATCAACACTGCTACCCTCTACGGCGAGGAGAGGCAGTAACAAGCCATACATTTCACACACACACACGATACACACGTACACAAACCTAATGTATAGTGATACAATAGGCCTCAAGGCCGCAGTGTTAAGTCTCTGCTTTAGGATAGAAACAAACAAACAAAAAAACAAAGTTATGAAAACATTTATGAAATAATCCCTGGCATTATTATCAATATGCAGATGATATAAAGTATATTTACATGTCATCTGATGTTAAAGGTGATATGCAGATTAGATCTGCTATTGCAGGTCATATGAAGACAAAATGCAGCCCTAAACATCTTTGCAGAGTCTTTACAAGTTATATGCAGCCATTTCTTGCAGGTGCTTGTTACTTGGGCGGTTATGTTATATATTATATCGGTTCTAACTATATCCCCACACCAATATAGTTGCAGTTCCTCAAAAATCGTGCAAATCGAAATGGTAGATTGTTATATGTATAACCGTGTAAAACGAGAACAAACTAAAAATTGTGCTTTAATGCAGTCATATATGTTAACGTAAAATAAAAGATAACTTGAGAGATATAAAAGTAATACGAAAATATACAAATACATACATATGTAATTCGTTTGATTGCAACAATAAAAATAAATTTAACCAACAGTGTAATTACTGTTATGACTGTCATAGGTTTGATATCTTCTTTTCTTCCGCATTGGTATATCACTTTCATAACTCGATGATACTTGATGCGATTCTAGTTCGATAGCTACTGAAATATGTACTATTTCAGATCGGTGGGACTTGGTAATAATTTTTTTAATTAACAATTGTCTTTGATTTTAGGTTAACTCGTTATGTGCCTCCTCATATTGACTTAAGTATTTATAAATATCTCTTTGAAATCGGAATCTCGCTCAAAATTCGGATAATTTTTTTTATTAGAAAATGATTACCCACTTTTCGCCCTAATCTAAGTCTTGCACTGATGATTTTTGCTGTAAACGCACCTGGTTGAGACTCCTCTTCATAGTTCTCGTTATTGGAATTATTTGTTTCAGTTATCATATTAACTAAATCATCTTTATGCAGTTCTTTATCCACCATACGTTCTACAATATGAGCGTCAGCTAATTCCTCGAAACTTTCTTCTTCCGTTGTGTGTGCCAATTCAATAATCTGAGAATATTCATGGTCTAATGTTAACCTGTTGTCGTCTACAGCTATATCTGGCCATACTTTTCTTCTGAAAATATTGAGCGTTGATTACTTAATCTCAATACATGACATTACAACATGGTTAAGACAATCTAAAATTGTAAATTTTTAAATTAAATCTTTCAAACCAAACACGGCTTGCTAAAAAAATGCTTCTTTTCAGCTTCTTATTGTAGCTTCTTTCCTGGAGTAACAGTTAGCAACCTCTGGTACTTTTTCTCTAAGTAGACGTTTTAAAATTTTAATTTTGGTTTTTAAACAAATAACTTTTCCTTCGGGTTGCTTTTTTAAAATTGTGTTTTGGCATGGCAAAATCTATAAAAATTTTAATTACATTATAAAAATACTTGTTTTTCACTTACTAATAAATATTTTTAAATTTTCATAATTGGGATAAAAAAAGCGCAGTGATGTTCATCTTGTTGCAGTTAAACGTTTACTGCACACTTAATTCACATGAATTAACAGTTTTATATTGCATAGGAACCGGGGAATCTCATGCTCGTGTCACTGAGTGAACGCAATTATAAAGTTGCTGATTGCCTGGCGTGTGCCACTACTGGTAGAGCTATTGAATTATGTACGTTTAATTTGGTGTTTTAGTATATTTCCCTTTTTCCAAAGATTGGTTTAATTAGTGCATAATACATATTATTTATGTTTCTTATATTATTATTTATCTCTATGCCTATCCTTTCTATTGCCTTTATACTTCCTAGATATGCATATGTTGATATTTTCTCAAATTTTCGTCATTTGATTTTTTTAAATTGTTTTTGTCATCGTGTTTGTTTATAATCATGGGTTTACATTTGTCTACATTTATTTCGAGGTTTATTTTTCTATTTCTTCTGTCAATATGTCCAGTAATTTCTTCATCTTGTTAGTAGGCATCACCAATACTATATCATCTGCATAGAGTAAGTTATCCATATTGATTGGTTCCAATCTGTTATATCCAGTTATTGTTTGTTGTTGAGCTGATTTTATTTTTGTATTTTTTACTGGTCGGTCCATTAATATTATGCACAGTTTTCCATTTTTCCTTCGCAAGTTCGAATTTATTTGACATTTTTCCATTTATTCGTAGTACAATGTACCCTCTTACAGAGGCTTTCTATTTTATTAATTTTCTAGCTTTTCTAGCAATCCGGTGTTCCATACTATGTTTCTGTTTGCTGTATCAAATACTGCACACAGGTCTATGAGTTTTAAGTAACGATCTCTACCCGTATCTATCTTCTTTTCCCTTGGTTCTAATTTAAACTTAAAATTTTCTTTCTGAGAGGATTGATTTTATACTCGGAGAAAGCATAAATTTATTACCGTTGAGAATCAATTGGAAGTCTACACTTCTTTTAGTACTTTTTATGTCTTTCTTTCTAGAGAGACAGAGAAACACTAACCAGTAACAAAAAAAAAAACGCCGTAGAATACACAAAACATTTCCGAACATTGTTTATATACACTTCGAAGCGAGAACGGAATTAATCACAAAACGAAAAAAAAAACAAACTTGGGCGGCATCTGCTAGGTTTTTAAATATATTTCAAATTCCTACGTCTTTTAACAAGATGAAGGTTGATTTATTTTAAAAAAGCAGACGCGAGATAATACAAAGATTCCGTTGCCTGGGGTAGTCGAACCGTCATCGTAATAAAATACTATACATCATTCGAGTATAAGATTAAACTTCAGCCTGATATTTCGTAATCTTTTCGCTGGATATAAATTTGCGACAGAAACGCAATATTTTGCCATATTTTCTGATTAAAGTGATATAACTATAATTTGTATGCATCGAAGAGAGGGTAATTAATTTTGGGTAACATAATCTTTTATAAGGAAAGTTGATTCTCGCCGAAGAATATCGGTAAAAGCATCTTTTAAAGTGTTGCTTAGGCTACAAACATGGTGGAGTAGTTCTGCTCGCCACGCATCTCACCGTGCACATCGGCGCATTGACATGAAGAATCAATCCAATAGAAACCTTTGCACGAAAACAGTGAAATTGTTCATATTGCCGCACCGCTCGCCTCCCACCTCGTCATGCAACAAGAATCAAATCAGTTTGATTTTCCGAGATGCAGGTGCCTGAAAGTAGCGCTGTGATTGGCTATTTGGAGGTCATCCCCACACTTTTCGTCATACGCCTGCATACAGCTAGTATTTGCACAGACTAGATAGCCCGGCAACTATGTGCAAAGAAAATATCCTAGACGATATCCTTTCTCTCTCACATTTTGATAAAGTATGGTGCAGATACTATCAGCCACAAGTTGTTGATAATTTTTTTATAGCAGCAAATTGATTGAGAAGCTTTTCTAACTCTGTGGTCGCACGTCCCACGCCTACTACTAAAGCTTCAGAAGGATACCAAAGCTTGCTATGCACTGGTGAAAATTCCTTATAATGAATAAATTGGTTGCATGGCAATATTGAATCCCCTGTTAATCCTGTTGAACAGGCCATGCAATCTAAGTTTTTCATTATTCTTGCTGCAATATATCCACTAACATATGCAACTGACAATGTCTTCATTTTCCCAATCGAAACTGCAGCCCCTATATTATTTGCTACCTGCTCAGTATCTGCTGATGGCTCTACAGCCGACATCCCAACTTCATATTGTGACTCATTTATTGTTTCCCCTTGTATAAACTCCCGCAAGTTCGTTAAAAGTTCTGCATCGTCTTCCTCGCAATCGCTTCCTTGTAGATAACTATTTTTAAGCCCGTTTATCAGCTGAGTTTTTAGGCTACTGATAAATTGTGGCACTGTCGGATTATCATTACAACCACGTCCAGATCTAATAGCCCCGAACAAATTTTCAAGACTATCTTTATTCAATGACCGGGGGCGAAGATATAGAAAGTAGAAAGTTATTAAATTTTACCGTGCTTCAGATATTGTGCTTGTTAATGTAACATTTTATGCCCTCCCAACAAAATCATATTAAAACTTTGGCGAAACAGATTTAAAGCACAATAATGTGTTCAGATGCTTACAAATACTGAAACTAAAACAGTGCAATGTATGAGGAGAATGCGTGGCAACAATTAAATCGGAAAAGTTTGTTGCGTGTAATATCTTTCTGAAGTACACCATTTGATCGTGAGTTCATAATATTTTGGACAACAGAACTTGCAGTGAACGTCGAGTGTTTTGAAACATGTTTTATCATTCCATTTTTCCTAAAAGAAAAGAAATTGTTTGTTGTTTGCTGCTGGCTTTTCCTAATTAACACTTCGGTACATAAATCAAATAAAGGGATCCTCAGCTCAGCTCGTACGGGTTTATTTCAAATTGCGAAATTTTGTGTAGTTTTATTTTCCCGTCTGGTGCTTTTCCGTAAATTTCTATGCATAACAAATTAACTCTCTCCAAGCCCGTTCGCATCTTTGACTCTCAGGCAACAACAAAGTATGTATACGGATAGTAAGTTGGGGTGTAAAAAGTTTTAATTGCCTGCTTATTTTTTCCCGTTCGACGGTATTAGGCGAGGAGGAATTTCGAGTCAACGTTTTTCCTTGTGGAGAAAAAAAAAAAAAACCACGGAGCTGCTGCACAGCATTAGTTAGTTAACTTGACAACAATGGAGTGTTTTTAAAAGTAGTATCGATTTATTTTGGGGGACCGTTCTAATGCCATTATAATTAACTTGTTAAAAAGGGGAACTATTATTTCAATTATCTTGAGAGTGCGGATCATTAGCAAAATTGAGTAATGCTAGTATTTATGTTATTTTTGCTTTCAAACGCCTTGTGTATTCAGTAATAGATTTTTCTATATGATAAAGACACTTGCTTAGCACTTTCAGAAGTTTGAAAATTGGTAATAATTATATTCCCACCCAACACACTTACATTTAGCAAATGTTTATTTACAGTCAGGAATTGCGTGCAATATACGGGAGATACTGAACGCTTTGTTTTTGATAAATGTCCGCCGCATAAGCGTATATCTTTTGAATAATGTATATGTAATTATTACGAATGTGTAACACGGATAAAAGACGTTTTATATCAACGTTTATTTAATGTCACGTAAATTACATAATTAAACGTTTTGAGTCAACGTTTATTAAACATTAGTTAAAATGAATGCTTTACCTATCATCATTACTTTTGTTTTGTTCATGTTTATCTTTAGGTTTATTTTCTCCAGTTCTTCCTTCCTTATCGTCAGATTTCTTTGGAGTCCCTCCTCCGTTGGAGCACATATCATCATGTCGTCGGCAAAGGCACATTCCGAGATATAGGCCGGCATCAACTTATTGTAGCCCACGTGAGTCCTTCGAATTCTATTGCCCACGTTTTTTATTACATCATCCATGAGCAGGACAAATACTGTTGGACTCAACACCCCTCCCTGCCTCAAACCCTCTGTGATGTTAAAGGTAGCTGATTGCATATTATCTTTCGTCATGTAGTTTCTGTTATCTCTACTTAAATTTCTTATTTCTACCAGTAATTGTTTGTTGATATTTCTGCGTCTTAGCTCTTCCCATATTGCTCTTAGTGGGACTTTATCGGAAGCCTTTTCTAGATCCAGGAATGTCAGAAATAGTTCCGAATTTTTTATTCTTGACTTCTCTATTAACTGTTTCTGGGTAAAAATGTGGTCCTGAACACTTCTCTCCCTCCGAAATCCACACTGTGCCTCTGCCAACTCTTTCTCTACCACCTTTCTTAATGTGCTCTTCAAGATGTGTTCATATGTCTTGGATACAATACATAGCAGTGTTATCCCCCTATAATTTTCGCATTTCCTGTTATCTCCCTTCTTCTGTATCGGTAGTACTATACCAATTTTCCAGTCACTAGGAGTCTGTTGTTCATTCCATACCTTATTAAACGGTTGTGTTACAGTGCCCATCCCCTGTGCTCCCAGGTTTTTCAGCATTTCTGCAGTAATTTCATTATGTCCCGGCGATTTACCCAGTTTCATGTGTCTTATTGCTTCTCTTATCTCTTCCCTGTATATACAGCTGTCTGTATTTCAATCATCAGGTTATTAATTGCTACGTCTTCTCATTGTTTTTCATTAACATTGCTCTCCCTCGGCATTAAGAAGTTCCTGGAAATATTCCTTCCATCTTTCCATTATTTCTTCATTTTCAGTTATTATATTATTATCCTTGGACTTCACGTGCTTTATTATATACTGTTTACCTTTCCTAATATTTTTCAATACTTTATAGAAGAGCTTCTGGTTTACATGTTTGTCAGTTTCCATTCTATTACCAAATTTCTCCCATGTCCTGTCTTTTCCAATATGTAATTTTGTAAATTGTAAAAACCGATATCAGAAATATCGACATACATTTATTAGATTTATTAATCATCTTAAAAATTCAAGAACACTCTTTATTCCGACTCTGGGTGATCTCGCATATGCTAAGCGTAATTTATCGGAAATACCTTCAGAATTCCCACCTTGGCACGACACAACAGGGCGACCAAATAACCGAAATCCCCAACGTGATTTATAACAGCTCCCAAGTAATTTTCCTTATTTATTTATATCGCTTACCGTCTCTGGCCCGGTCGGCGTGAATCGGCACTACCCCGGAGGCACAACCGGAGCCAATGGTATGGTGAAAATGGATTTTTCCCGATTTTGCGGTCGACTGCAACTTTCGTGTTTGGAGGGAATTTGCAAGATACTCGACGGCAACTCGGAGACAAAGCCGCCACAAGCCGACCGCATGCTAGCGCACACTAAATTCTGCCCGAAACTTGAAGGGAAGATCTAAGATTAGCAATAAAACTTCTGACAGTCGGTAATTATGCCGAACTGTGTGGTTGGCGCGGTGAAATAAATTTTAAATGGCTTTCGTACGCATTTCCATTTCGGGTGCGGGTGGCAAAATTGATGGCGTAAACTTTATTTTGAAGTGAGGAAAGGGTAAAAACACGTTTGAAATTATTGTAAAAGCGATGAATTTTGACAAAATACCTAATAATGATCTTTTCCGTTGCATCATGAAAATCTGCTAAATGATCCTAATTCAGATATGTAACAGCTTAGCCAAGAAATTACTTGGCATATAATAATAACAACAACAAGATAAACAAAAGATAACATGCGCCTCTTATTAAAAAATAACAATTTAGAATCCAATATTTTTTACAGTATTATGTATTAAAATCAAGAAACGAGAAAAATCGGATTCGAATGTGCAAAAAATAATTTAAACGTCCTATACGCAACCAGATTTTGAGCGGAAAACATTCGACAGATGTTGCAAAGTATTTGTTTGGAATTTTTAATATGAGAAGTATCCAGGGCGGGTTGTTTCTAATAAATATTTTTTTGAGCTTCACATGGAAATAATGAAAATTAATTTTGTATCCCGAGAATATTTTGGAATGTATTTCAAGTTTCTTTTATTTTAAGTATCTGAAGTCTCTATCATTCAGGTGTAAACAAGAAGAGAATACACACATTTAAAATGTACATAAATATATACAGTGAGCCGGATAAAATTCGTAATTAAGACACCGTAAACACTTTTTGGGGGATGGATTCAGCATATTCAATAACTCAGCAATAGAGTTGCTAAATTTGCGCCAACAGCCAGTGACGGGAGCATAAAAGTTTATACATAAAATAAATTATACTATGTAAGTATTGAAACACTTACCGTATTAAGTCTTCAGTGAAATTTCTGCTATAAATTGTGTAACTTTGTCTAACATTGGTCGTTTTTGGGACGTAGGCAACGTGGTATTTTGCTATCAAAGCGCGGTCGATATATTTGCCGTTTTTGAGTACGTGGATCGTCCTATTCCTTCGCATTCGACGATTGAAATGATCGCGTGATGATGAAAGCGTTTAGGAAATTAACCTGTCTGATTGGGAATTGTTGTAAATGCCAACAAATAGACGAACAGCCTCAAATCCCTCTAACACCTCCCGAACGGGAAGAGAGAGAACTGGGGGTTTGTTTGTTGGTTGAAATGGACAAACCTTGCCATAGTCGGCAAATTGTAGACGAAATCAGTATCAGTGGAAGTACTGTGGAACATATTCTGAAACTCAACAAATACAAAAGTTATAAAGTTCAAAAGTGCCAGGAGATTTTTCCCGAGGATAGTTTTGCAGGAATGGAGTTTTGCGCCTCAGTGGTGGAAAGGGCTAACGAAGACGAGTATTTTATAAAAATATTCTGTTTTCCGACGAGTCCTCCTTTCAACGTCATGGCAAGCACAATCCCTCAGTCGTGCGATATTGGTCTCGCGAAAATCAAAATCTGGTCCGTAATGTAAGAACTCAGTACCCCGAAAAACTTAACGTTTCAGCGAGTATCATGGGTGATAACACTATAGGACCATTTGTTATCGACGGCAATTTGAATGTAATGAAATATTTGGATTTGCTGCGAACGCAAATTAACTTAACCTCGATTTTGATGCAATTTGGTGTATGCAAGACGGTTGTCTCGCGCATAACACCAGGTTAATAATGGATTTTTTTAGAAAAAACCTTTCCTAAACGTGTTATTGCCGGAAAGGGTACAGTAAAATGACCACCTCTATCACTCGACTTCAATCTCTGCGATTTTTTTGTGTGGGGTTATGCTAAAGAAAATCTTTACAGTTTTGCAACAATAGCGAGCTTGCAACAGTTGCAAGTAAGTAAGAAATCTCAAGGCAGTAATGCGGGAATTTTTCGATAGATTAGGCTATTGTTTGGTCGCGGATGAGGGCATTTTCGAACCATCCATAAAGTAACATTGTTAGAATTTCAATTTATTTTGTATAAGTGCAGAGTTTACTTTTCCTTTGCTTCATTTTATTATATTCTTTGTTTATTTACCTACTTAGAATTACTTTTTTGTTCTCCTGTATCGCATAGCAGCTACGAAATGAATGTAAGAAACTGTACTTTCTACCGTAATCTAATAGTACAGAAAAATTACGCACTATTACGTGATTGGGCGGACTCGGTTTATGATATACGGCGATGGATATCTCTCGTTGTCATTGAGGCTCGAATGGGCGGTTGCCATTCACAAAGCGATTCCCCGTTTCGATGTGGGCGTATGTGTACATAACAGATTTCCTTGAGACTCGCAGTTATACTGAAGGTTGTGTTGAGTCTCCGCCACTGCCCTTTGGCGCTAGTGATCACTCATCAATTTATTTTGGCACATGTGTTTTGACCGTTGGCATTCAACAAAGTGATACGCAAACGTTGCTTAGAAAGACATTTTGAGACCATGTGCAAATTTTTGAAAGCATATTTAAAAACAAATTAAATATCTCTTTTTTCAAAATGTTTTTTGATTAAATTACATGTTTAATTTTTTTAGTGACTAAATTGAAGTAATATCTCTGAATATGGTTGATATTGAAACCATTATTTTTCAGTTCCCATATGACTGAAACAGCTAAGCGGCAGATCCTATATTTGTGTAAGAATTAGATGTAACTGTTTTTCAAACAGACTGTATAGGCTTTATATTGCTCTCATGCTTTTTTTAACTTATTTTACACAAGTGACGATATTTGCACTAGTTTATTTCGAACTTCTCAACGTAGAGGATTGTGAACTAGATTATCGGTTACTTTGCCAATCTTAGCCTAATATCAGATTTTTATATATATTTTTAGCTATTATTAAATTCATTTCTTCTGATCTCTTGCCACCGCAAAAGTATTTTGACTTTTTAGAAGGTGATAATAACTATCTCCGTTGAAAAACAAACCAAACTAACTTAATCGAAGCATTCCATTCTTAGGAATGTAGGGATTCCTATATGCATTCGTTTTCGAGATATTTCGATTCTTCTCAGATAAGTGACCAATGCAAGCCGATAAATACATGTACCTTTTATGCGCTTCGGGTTTTCTTCAATCTGTCTGGGATACTTACAAGATCAAGGTAAATGCATCAAGGTGGTGCATAGAAATTATTACATCTTATACAAGCTCTGCAAGAAGCTGGAGAAAAGTTGGTTTCCAAAAATGCAAAGAATGTTAAAAATTTCTGATTTTTCTGTTTTCTTTTCTGGTTCATTTTTTCTTAACGTTAAAAAGAAGGACGATTTATTGTTAAGTTCCCTATACCTATCTGCAAGCGTTTTCGAGTTAATTAACAATGTTGATATGTATATAATTGTATGATATTACTTTTGTGTATTAAAAAGTTGTTACACTTTATTCTTAGAACAGTTCTTACATGAAACACAATCTTAACATTAACGTATATTCTCTATCACCTACAACGTGTCTACATATTTGTATTAAAAAACTATGCACAATACTACCAACCTATGTTGTTAGGGATTTTTTTCGTTTATTAAACTAAACTTATTTATGCTAACAAACAAACGTATTTTCTTACATTTTAAAAAGAGTGTCAAATTAGTCATGCCCAGATGTAAAAATATTCTAGAATTATCAATAATTGTAATTATTGTACCGTGAATGTTAATTGTAGCTCTGATAGAGTCATAGTTTTGTTTTAAATTTTACGTTTTGCCCACAGTTTCTGTTTCTCTGTATACCCTAGAGGAAGAATGTCGCATATCCTTCATATGACTTTGTTAAATTCTCCATAGATAATAAATAAATTTAAATAGTCAACGTTTTATGCGCGGTATTTTTATGTCATCTCGGCCATGGCTAACTTGACCTATTTTTAAATGTAAGAAAACGCTTTTCTTAAATAATTCGAAAACGCTTACAGAAAAGCATAGGGAACTCAATAGTAAAGCGCCCCTATTTTTAACGTTAAATAATAATAAGTCGGAAAAAAGGGATATTAGATTTTTTTACTTTTTTGCATTTTTCTAGACCAATTTTTTGGCCAGTTTTTTTGAACAGCTTGTATAAGACAATATTTTTTATGATGCATTTCTTCAGTGTGTAAGTGTCTCAGGCGGATTGAACAAAAACCCGAAGTGCATATAATAATAATAATAATATTATAGTCATCCCATAAATTTGATGGCATAAATTTGAACTGGGATTTTAAGGAGAATCAGAAATGTAAAAATATACAAGCTGTTCCATTTATAATAATAAAAGTGATTTTCATGTCCGATATAACCGGAAGTGCTAGAGATTAGCCAAATTGCTGTGAGTATGAGTACCAAAATTTCAAATTCTTCCGGTGAATAGTTTTCCATATATCGATCGCTGCAGTTCGTCGTGCGACAGTTTGTGTGGTTACTAATAAGATTTTTCCCTAAAATAGCGTTCAGTTGAAGTTTAATTCAATTTATTCTTGAAGGGGACTTTGTGTTTCGTCACAAGGTTTATAACATTGCTTAATAACCATCACACTCAACGACCTTTTGCCAACGTGACACCAATTTTTGTGTGGCGGTAGTGTAGAACTCTATGAATTTTGAATCAAAAAATTGACGGACTGCATTTATTAGATCAACTCGAGTTTTGGACTCTCTATGGTTCATACCGTTCAGTAGTGTTATGGCAAACATGCTATCTGCCTTTTTTTCAAAAAGCACTTTTTTGGCATTCGGCCATTTAATGCCAAAAAAGTATACATAAAGTATAAAGGATTTAGTTGTCAACAGATTGTAATATAAATAGCTATTGCAGTGATACAAACATGAAAGTAGTTTAACAAATCTATATCCACTATTATAAATACAAAACTGTTTTTGCCTCTCTTCTAAAATCACAAAAATGTTTTGCCATAACACTACTGAGCTGTCAAGAGACAAAAAAGTGATAATCACTGGGCTAAATGTCAGGAGAATATGGTGGACGTGATAACGTTTCCCAACCAAGTTCAGATTTTTTTTTGCCGCATACCCTTGCGGTATGCGCCCTGGCGTTGTGCTGTAAAAATACCACTTTCTTTCGATTACTCAAAGAAGGTTGTTTTTGGATGAGTGCTGCTTGTACTCACAAAGTTAGCAGTATTGGTTTGGCCTCTTTGCAAAAACTCATAATGGACAATTCCTTTTGTCGACCACCAAACACACAATAAAATCTTGCTTGGATGCAAGAAAGCCTTGGGAGTATGTGGCACCGAATCAGTAGGCGATAACCAATGATACTAATGCTTAGGATTTGAGTCCAGTAACCACTTTTCGTCGCAGGCTAACAACCTATCAAGAATTGGTTCATTATTGTTGCGTGAAATGTTTGCCGAGAAAAAGGTAACTTAATTTGTTACCACTTGACAATTGATGTGGAACCCATTTGCTTAACTTCCATCTCTTTCCTGTCTGATGAGGGTGCAAACGATGTTTCCATCACTTACATTGAAGCTTTCTGCAGGTCCTAGGAACATTGTACTGGAATGTACAACCTTTTGAATATTTTCGTTGTTAATGATAATCGGTCTTTTAAAGCATGCTTCATCGGTCAAGCTGGGATCTCCCGAACAAAATTTTTTGAACCACTTCTGTGCAGTTCCGTCACTTATGGCATGATCCCCGAATGCGGTACATATTTTTCGCGCCGCCACTGTAGCTTTGGTACCAAGTTTGTACTCGTAGAGTAAACAACCTCAAATTAAAGTTTTATTCGTTGCAATTTTCATTTATTTAAAATTAGGAATTAAACAAGAAACACAAAATGTGTATGTATCCGATAACAGAAGGATTCATATTAAAGTACATGACAGATAACAGCACTATCGAACAATAACTTAAAACATATTCATGGCGCTCTACTTAATACAAAAGGCGCACGAACTTATTTGCTTACCTGATAAATTCAATTGATCATCCGGTAATTTTGTTGGTCGAAGTACGTAAACAAGTGTTTGGAAATAAATAAGAAAATTGGTAAATCATGGTTTTGTTGCTTCAGTTGAATGCGGTTCTTATATTCGAGATAAAAGTATTATAAATTATAAATTTGTGTCTCCTTGCGCAATCATGACGTTTTGTGTGTCGAAAAAGTGTCAGATTATGGAGCGTTTCCACCGAGGAAATTATATTTTGTTCACTTTAATGCCTTTCCATTAAAATGTCTCTGATACCACATCCCTTTGCTTACCGAAGGCAAACAGGTCGACAATCTTTCTCTATCGCACGCCGTATATTTGGCCTTCTCTCGCGGGTTAATTTTCGGTGTCCCAGCTGAATAAATAAAG
>JARFOC010001213.1:653608-710518 GCA_031763485.1 Osmoderma eremita | reverse complement strand
GACTTTAAAGTTATCTTACTACAAAGTAACAAATTGTGGTAGAAACTACGTTTCGAAGACTTTAAATTTGGTAATTATGGTAATTTATACAAAAGAGTAATATTTATAGTCGCGATTGCGTCTAAACTACTTCAAATAGGTTCCAGTCTCGGTTTCAGTTACTTTGGTGCTTGTTGGGATATGTATGAAGTTTCAACCACATCTTCACAAAGATTGCCAGCACAAAAAAGGTAAGTTAGTGCTAGGCAACATCGAAGCGTGCAAAGCACTAGATGGATTAATTATTGTCAGAATTAGAATTATTCAAATTTTCGTCAAAAACAAGGTAAATGTTTGGCTTTATAAATAGACATAACTTTCGGTTTAGCAATCAAATCAACAAATACGTAAAAACTGGCTACTGGAACAAAAGAAAACCTTTTCCCTTTAGACTGCTTTGAATATAACAGTTAAGAAAATGTTATGTGATGCACATAATTTCTCTAATTTCTGCTTATGTCTTTATCATTATTCTTTAAATGTTGCAATTGTCAACCGTATTCACAAAGAGCAAAATTCCTGCCTAAGATATACCCACGGAATTGGAAAATTCCAACAAATGGCTCATAAACTTGCAGAAACTGGCTGGTTAAATATCTATAATATAAATGTATTGAAGAGTATTTAATAGAAAAATGCTATAATTATTTATTATCTAGATGTATAAATAGCAATGTAATAGAAATGAATTTCTATTACATTGTTACCGATAGGTTATTTAACAAGCAGTATATTCCATTTAGCCATGTGGCAATCGCACATGTTGAAATGTCGATTGACCTGAGGTACAAACACACAAGTAACAATAGTAACAGTATCGGAAAACGAGGGGCGAAACAGAAGAGGTCTACTGCCGAGCAAAATTCGGTAATTCACATAAATAGCGAGGGGCGATAGCAGACATGATAGGTCAAACAATTCGTGCGCAATCGGATGTGAAAAGGAAATGCCAGTGTAAGGAGGAAAACGTCTGTAAATGGGACCGTTTCATCGCCCGAGAGCATTCCCGAACGGATGCCTCAACATCGTCGCAAATCGAAATTGTTAAACTGCTTATTTTATGGTGTCTCTTCTTCGTTTGCGTTCCCTTATCTTACCTTCTGCGATCATCTCGCGAGAAATTCGTCCCATAGCGCAAATCAGGCGTATCTGATCGTCCTTATTTGTTTACATGATTTAACTTCGGTTGCTTAGACGTTAACATTTCAAATATTCATGTGAATGCCCACGATGGTCTATCAAACTGTACCATTATCTCTTTAAAGATACAATCATCAGAAAAATATATAAAATATTACTAATCATGTGAGAAAATGAAACTCATTTCAACTCAATGTTTGATCACAGCCTTCATACATACCAAAAATGCGATGAAATCCTTTGGAGTTACGTTGTGCTACACTGTGTGTATAGGTTTGTGCCAGTAATGTTTCTAAAGCTTTCACTTCTTCTTATTTTTCTTGCTTGCTTATTAAAGTCGATGTTACTTTTAAATTATTGAACTAACAAAAATTCGAAACCAAATCAAAATACTCTGAAAAAATCTAGACGCGTATTTCTACCACTAAGTAGTAATCCTTACTAAAAACTACAGAACTGTGATTTGAAGAAGAATATATTTTCCAAGGTACTTTAGCCAAAACTACTACATCCAGCACCTTTTTCCTTTGTATTTTCTATTGAGGATCATAAGTTATTTGTCGAAATACGAATCTAGGTCTATGTATTCTGAAAGTATTTCGAGCCACTGCCTCCTACTATTTCTTAAGAAAAAAATTCCAAAAAGTGCTTTCACAATGCCTGTACAGTTTGCTATTATAATTTAACTACAAATGTGGCAGCGCCCGAACATCACTTCATTGTAATTAAACAAAATATGATATAAAATTACTGTCAAAGCCAACCACAAATTTTATGTTATTGCATAATATTTAAAGTTACAACTTACCAGTTTATTGCATACAGAGCGATTTATTTCTTAAGCTAATAAAATTATTGTTACACAATGTTGATTTTACTTTATTATATTGCGAGAAACATCAAAATATTCCACATACTCTTATTGGTATGTTAATAACATTCACATTACAGACCTGGACAAAAGAAATTAGTACCGTCTTCAAGAGAATGGACAACAGTACAATTAAGAGTAGATGTTGCACTGATCCTCAGAGATCAGTAGATGGATCAGTGGGTGGGCAGTTAAGATAGCATTGCTTCGTGCGTCTTCCTATAGCTTCCATACCATTAGAACGACAGCACCACATTGCAGAATAAGAACTATCTTAGCAACTACCCACTCAAAACGTCATCACCGGGCGCGCCTGCTGCTCCTATTAAATTATTGGCATATGGTGACAAATGGCTTCTTTTTATTATTAAATTCTTACACAATTAAGGTAGTACTTTGTAGTTTGTATCCTAATGCAATGACTTAACACTGTGGCCTTGACGCCTATTGTATCACTCTACATTAGGTTTTGTGTGTATGTAAAGTGTATGGCTTGTTATTGCCTCTCCTTGCCATAGGAGGGCAGCACTGTTGATTTGTTCTCAACACTAAAGGGTACTGGAAGAGGTACCGACCACCCTTGCTGCAACTTTATAAAGGTTGATTGCCGCAACGGAGATTCGAGCCATCGCCATCACCCACAAATGCCCAGCGCTCTTACCACTGCGCTATCTCGGCAGATACAGTTAACGTATTGTATATGCAGATTATTATTATCAATATAATGCTTCATTTGTTACATTTGTCTCTCTACTGGGTTACATTCAAATTGTAATTGTTCCTTTTTTCATAGAATTTTTATTTTACATATGCTATTGACCGGTTCATATAAACTCAAACTCTGTATATATTCATTTATTGTATTTTTTTGTATATTCATTTATTGAATTTTTGTATTACTAATATATGCATTTTATAAGATCTTGTCTGTTTTTGATGTTACAAATCCTAATTATAAATATAAAGCACCTATTAATATATATTTAAGCCGAGTGCCTTATAATTTTAGTTACACCCGCGCCCGCAATTTTGAGATGTCGCTAAACATAGCTTCAGTTCGGATGGGAGTCACCCTCTATTTAGGTTCTTGCGTGCATCCCAGCCTCTCTCTCTCGGAGTGAGGTTTTCGTGGATTGCCTCACTTCTTTAGGTGAATACCGAGACCAGAGCAGCTTAAGTCGCTCCACCGGCGCAGCCGTATTAACAACTCGTGGCCAGTTGACGTTGCTGCAGTTGGCGTAAGCTGTTGCGGATGTGAAGAACCGATTTATTATTATTTCTACAAAAGGTATAGGTTACAACTATAATTTCGAGGTAAATCGACTTTGATGTTGTGTGTTTCTTTTCTCCTTCTAAACTAATAATTATTGGGAAAAAGTAACATGCGAGTTACCGACAAAAATAATGTAAGAGATGCAACAAATGAAAATAAAATAAAATATATAGGCTACGGATACTACTCTACCTCCTGACCGTTGGTATATGAAAATGTCAGTTACATTAGTAGCAAAACGTCGAGATCCCTTTAACATTATAATTTTATTTTTATAGTATATAATTTAAATAGTTATCTCACGCGACTTATGCGGTTAAATCGCGGAAACTCTCATAACTGAGATTCTAGCCGCGTAACCCTACCAGAACATTTAAATAAAATTATTAATTTCTAAAATAAGTCTTGTAAGAAGGTTATTGTTTTTGGGTCGTTTTGAATGGCAAAAAAGGTATCCCAATAATAATAAGATAGAAGTGGTGGTGCTACTTTTCAGCTTATAAACCATACCTTGCAATGTGTATATATGTTTTTTCTTTTTTTAATTTCAGGAGCGCACAAACAATATGAAAATATGTTCTGTTCGTTTTCTTTTCAAGTCTGTATGTAATAAACTAAGGAAGATGAGATATAGTTTAATAACGTACAAGCAAGTTCATAAATTAATTGTCTCGGTATCAACACAGGATCTGGCAACATTTCAAAACATCCACCAACGTTCCTTTAATGAAATGAATTTCCAGAAGTGCATGCATACAGCCTCATCCTCTCGATTCTCCTTAAATTTATTATTTCATGAATAAACATACTACCGGATACGGATTGAATAGAACCGACTCAGCAAATAAACCTATATACATACCTATCTTACATGAATGTATGTATGTATTAGCAACTTAAGTACATACATATACACACATTTATAGAAATACGTCTTTACCTAGGTACGTAAGTAGTAGTTACCTGCACATGTGTCTATATAGGTACGTGTGCGCAAATTTTAAGCGTTCACGACATGATATATTCGTGTTAGATCCGCAGGCAACTTGTTTGTGTAACATGTCGTATGTCAACGCTCTGCAAACTCTATTAGCGACAAGATCCTGCTAATGTTTGCACTGCCAGCGATGTCGTCACCGCCGTCTGTAACCCAGGTAGTCGAAATTGGGAAAGCCGGGAGAAAATTTAACATTCCATTGAATTGTGAAGTGTGCACCATTAATACTAACGGGCTTATTAAACGCCTCTATTGTAGGTACGACAAATCGTTTCCTGTGATTTATATTGCCTATTTGTTGATGGAATAAATTGAAGTACCAAGTTCATGTGAATATATAACAATGAATTGGAAGAATATTATTGAAATATTAATATCCGCTTATTCCAACTTAAACGCCGAATGGGCGGAGTATAATGTCTGGGGTTCCGCAGCGTTCCATTTTGGAACCTTTTCTATTTTTACTATTTATCAATGACATGTCGCAGGTTATTGATTGTGATATGCTTGTTTGCCGATGATGCCAAGATCTTCACAAGTATCTCCTCCATGATTGATTGATTGAGCCCGAATGCAGAGAAAAGTCTTTCACATCCCTTAACACTGCGGCCGTGTCGCCTGTTGTATTACTCTGCACTCGGTTGTTTCCTGACTATCCGAACAGGTCTACCCCCTGACAAAGTTTAGTAATATGTCCGTCAACTCCTTTTCCGATATGCCCCGCAGTGTGTCTATAGTACCTGACAGGGCCATTTCTCCGCTGGCTTAATGCATAACAATAATGTGAGAGGCTATTTCCTCCTCCACATTACATAGTCTGCACAGACTCCCATTCTGTCTAGATGTTTCCTTAGGTTGCCGTGTCCAGCAAGTAGACACGTCATCACCCTACTCTGCTTTCTGCTAAGAGACAGTATGTCAGCTGTGATGGTTTCCTCATCCCTGTTTGCTGTGTTTCTGTCCTGCTATATGGTGCCAACGTTTCTGGTGTTATTAAATCACCCAGTCAGTTACCGCATCACGCGCAGCAGTTTTTATGATCTCGAGAGCTGGCTCAGGTCCCATGAAGATCACTTTGGATCCCCTCCTTGCTAGCTGGTCCGCCTGGCAGCCACATCAGCTTTACTGTATTGTGTTTCGCCAGGTTTTGATACTGTGGCCATGACTTTGTTGGCGGAAGGACCCACCTCAGCCTTCCTTGGCTTCCATTCGCCAGTCCACTGTCTCGTCTATGGCTTGGTCTCTGGTGTGTTGCGATGGGTCCATATTTCGAAACGGCGCAAAAAGTCCTTCTTGCCACGGTTGAACACCGCCAAACACTCCTTCCAAATATTTATGCAAAATGTTGAGCACCCGTTCGGTTGGGATGCCCGTTGCCTTAACTCCTTCTCGTTTAGTCACCTATAATAATTAGTCGATAATCGTGGATAATCATTGCATGGACCTTATCTACTTCTTTTTGTCGAAATTAGCTCTTTTGAATTACTTGAACGCTCACTTCTAAAAATGGTCGTTCGGCCACGTTTAAATTCAGCTGTCAAATATTTCCTTGTTAATATTTAATGTGTAAAGTCGGCATAAATATCGTTCAACTCGATGTTGATCTCAAAGTTTTCTTTTCCAAAAACATTATCTGATTACTGCAGGATATTGGACTATATTTTTTTAGAGCAAAAGTTGTTCGATTGCAATGACTGCCAAACACAAACCGAATGACGCAGCTGGATGAAAGTGTGGCAGTAGGTATCTGAAGGATAGTACTAAAGAAAAACCACCATTTATTTGATACTGCTGGAGCCATCTCTTGCCTGTGCCGATTTGTTTTCAACCGCCCCTCGTTTTATAAAATTTTAGGTTTACATTTCCCTTATACTATATACTATACTTTATACAATATAATCACCAAAGATAATCTATCACTGAAATACTTAACTATTATGAACAAACACAGGTTTGTGAAGCTTGAATCTACAACTTCATAGCTTCTTAAATACACTGCTCGGATTACCCCTCCCACACAAAGTATTAAGGTTTAATTAAGTATTCCCGAAACACGTGTCATCCCGAATTTATTAACACTTTGTGCGGGAGGAGTAATCCGAACAGTGTGTTTATTGTGCTGCCTCACAGTCCTTGCAATCTTAACTTCAAAGCTTCTATCCTCCTATTAATAAGCCATGCGATAGTTCGATGGTATTTCAATATCTGTAATAGTAAGTAGAGATAATGTTGATAGTTAATCTCTATAGTATCGCTGTTTTCCTATTAGAAATTTGATGTACTAAATTGTTCAGTTAAGACATTAAAATTTGGCAATAACAGTATGGGAGCTATGGGCAGGATTCTATTATCTATGAAAACACTGTAAAAAGGAAAATTTCATTTCATAAACATGCTCTCTCTCTTTCGTAAATATTTTTCTCTTCCATCTATTTTTAATGATTTTTTTAATACAAACCACCATATTGTTTGAGCGTTTTTCTATTTTTTTAATCTAATAAAAGCATCATTACATTACAAGTAAAAGCAATTCGCTGCAGTGCGCCAATTTAAATCGGTATCGAAAAAAGATAAACATATTTTGATCAGTATTATCAATTTTTACTTTTCTTTTTTCATTAAGAATGTGTGTTTTAACCGCTTTGACTCTTCAAATTTTATTTTTTGCCACTAGGCCACGAGTACCTTAATTTTTTTTGTATCCTATACTTTACTTAATTTGAAGGCAGTTTATTTACTTTGACTTTATGAATTTCTTCTTTACATTGAAAATATTAATAATCGTAAGAATATTTCTGAATGTGGCAAGTTTTGAAGCAGAAAGAATACTCTTCTTTCTTTCATATGACATGTTTCTAAAGATAAAGCTAAACATACTTATTGTTGGTTATAAAAATAAGCAATTCATAGGTATTTTTGTAAATGTTTCAACCAAAATAAATCCACCCGTCTAACAATCAAAAATGAAATCTAAAATAAGCTGCGATTGAAAAGGAAAACCGGCATTAGATGAAATACGTTTACGTGATCACATTGATTTCGTAGAAGCGAGCGGCCTTATCAAAGGGTCAGACGGCGGACTTAATTCTAGCAATTAAGGAATTCCGACGTGATGGAGTTAATAAATCAGAAAATAAGGGACAATATAATGCGCTTGCGTGAGCACGGTCCATCGATTCCGCGATACGCATTGCGTAAAAGCGACCGAAACTGTCTGCGCCTTATGGCAGATTAAAAAGAGGGATGAGCTCGGACAGAGGGGTAGGAAAATGGCGGATCTTCCGGCCTCGCATTGGGCAGATGTGCTCATTTGTTTTTATGATAATAGGGTAACCAAATAGCTCCCATTTTGCCAGGTGCTTTAAATGATTTGTTTTCCTTCTGGCAGATCTCTCAGTCTCTGCTCCCTCGAAAACAATTCCGCTTGCTTTTTGTTATCTTTCGGTTGTGTAAATTCAGGACTTTATCAAAACAAAATGATACGGGCGCTATTTTCTACGGAAAGTTGGGTGGAATTTGAAACTACGTTTCGTTATAACGGCTGTTTAACGTGTTTCGAGGTACCCCGTTGGAATATAAAATTCAGTTGTAGATGAAATCTAAAAGAGTAAATAACTCTGCTTTAAAGAATAACAATTCAAGAATATACGGGTCTATCATACATAGAACGTTGGGTTGTGTCGCTATTTCGCAAGAAAAAGTTATTAGCGGTCACAGTGACCGCACATTACTGTTACTCTAACGTTTTTCGTGCCAACAAAAATATTTGAAGATACGAGAACTTCGAAAACTGTTTGTTTCGGCGATCCAAATTATACACGGAAGCTCTACTAAAGTTCTTTGAGGAAGCTGAAGAGAGAATTAACAATGTATATAGCCTGAAGGGCCTGTATTAGACGTGTCATAGGAATAACTGGCAACCCAGTTAAATAGTACAATTTGAGCTATTTTGGAGAAACACAATGACTTCTAGAATAAAAAGGCAGACATTTCATTTATATTGTCTTTGTTATTAAATCAGTTCGCATCGTGTATGCTAAGAAAATTTGAGTTATAATGTAAAATTGTAAAACTTAAAGGATCATAATTTTCCTGGTATTATAATGAGGTTTAAATATGATATATGTTTAATATGATCCGTCAGTTCCATTTTAAAAATATTTGGTTTGAAGCTTTTACTTTTCAATTTACTTAATCAATTGATTTACGCAAGATGAGTAATAATAATAATAATAATAATGTATATTCGGTTTCCTTAATTATATAGCAAAAATGTTTTAAAGTGTTTTTAGCGGTAAACACTAAAACATATCCAAAGAATCATTGTAGATGATTTACATATGGTTATAGCAAAACTACCTTTTCTACGTTTTTTACAGCAGCAAGCATTTTGCGATTATATTTTATGTCACTACTTAAAAGTTAAATGAAGATAGTTTCGAGATAATGTTGAAGATGCCTTATAAAAAAAAAATTTGTTTAGTTTTAGTAAATCTCATAATGCAAGTTCAAAAAAGTGATCTTAAATATTTGTCCGTTTTATAACTACATTTAAAATTGACCAGTGAACACCGAGTATGCATAAATTTCTATAATTATAACTTCAATTCGCTTTTTTTGCTCTTTTTCTTTGGGAAAAGTAACTAGCAATAAAGAAAACTACAGTTACAGCTTCAAAAAGATGCTACGGTCTCTCATATACCATAATTTTCGAATTTTACTATTCACGTTCTTACATCAGTACTCGTCAGTACCGTTAATCATTATAAAACTTATCACTCCTCAGATGACTACATCCAAGAGTACAAAAATACGAGTGGCTGTATCTTGCAGTTTATCAAAATTCTCTTATTGCAATCCATAATTTCAACAAATTGATATTTTAAGAAAATTCAGCCTTATTCTCTTTGGCTTGTATACAGCGTGTTTACGGTCTTGTGATTTTTTTCCAAGGGGTGATTAAACGTCATAAAGGTCATTAACGTAAAAATATCTTAACAAAGTTGCATGATAAGAGAGATATTAATGTTAAAATTAAATAATAAATAAAGTTATTTTTTTATTACTTTTAAGTGGTGATTAAAAAGGTTTGTAACGCTCAAACGATTGATCAACAACTTGTGCAAAGTAAATATAAACGATAGCTTATTAGTGAATTTTTTCTCAAGTAGGCTCATGTCAGTAACTTTTCCCATCTGTCAAGCTGTTTCATTAGTTGTCACTGCATTGTTGGTTGGACGTAAATTTTTACGAATAAATCGTAGGCAAAGCAAGGCAAGCAAAAATGGTCCATCGCACCAACAGTGAGTACGTTGACATGTTGTTAATTTATGGTGAAGTACGCAAGTATTCTGGTGCTGCAAGTCGATTGTATGCTGAGCGGTTTCCTAATAGGCCAGCACGTATTCCACAAAAATTCACAGTTCTAGTAATGCGTTCACGAGAAGCTGGTGTACTGCGAATACGTCAAGGTAGAGATGGTGGTCATGTCCCAATACTGACGAATTTTGGATGCCGAAGAAGAAGTCTTAAATTTTGTCGAAGAAGATCCTTCTAGTAGTACTCGAAAAATATCTCGCCAAGAAAATGTATAAAATCGAATTGTCTGGCGAATACTGCAGGAGTATCAATTGTATCCTTTCTATGTACAGAAACTACAGGCTTTACAACTTGAAGATCATCCCTTACGTTTACAGTTTTGCCGTTGGTTTCTAAAAAAAAACATGTAGAAATTCCAACTTTTCTTCGGTTGTATTGGCGACTGATGAAGCAACGTTTACACGTAACGGCATAAATAACTGTCGTAATACTCATATTTAGACTGTGGAAAATCCACATGCTGTTCGTTGTAATCATTTCCAGCATAGTTGACGGACAACCTATTGGCCCATTTGTGTTGCAACATGAATGGATATGATTATCTCTTGTTTTCGCAAAATCATTTTATGGAACTATTGGAAGAAGTTCATTTGAATGTACGTCGACAAATGTGGTTTCTTCACGATTGCGCACCGCTGCATTTTAATCGTTTAGTTCGCCAACATTTAGATAATGTTTTTGAAAATAAGTGGATTGGTCGAGGTGGTCCTATGCCATGGCCTCCTCGGTCACCCGACCTTAACCCCCTTGATTTCTACTTATGGGGCGTTATGAAGACCATGGTAGACACCAAGAACATAATTGATTTAGATGATCTTCGTAACCGGGGTGAGGCAGCTGCGGCGACAATTCGACAAGACCAAGGCCTACGTTGAGCGAGACTTTGCGTTGAACAACATGACGATAACTTTGACAACTAGTATGAAGTGGTTTCCATAAAAAAAACATAAAAACACTAATGTGTTTAATCACCACTTAAAAATAAAAACTACACATTTTTTTAAACATTAATATCTTTCTTATTATGCAACTTTTTAAAGATATTTTTAAGATGTTTAATCACCCCTTAAAAATAAAATTCACTCTGTACAGATGTAGGTATGTATGTATGTATATTATATACTTACACTGGGTATATTATCGTTATTGCATACACCCTCCGAAAGTAGTCGATCCCTTATTTCCCACGCAAAGATCGAAGGGCATTCCCTCTTAAAGTCGGCGATTTTTTGGACGACCGGTTGCGTGGCCACCCTCGGTTTCGATCCGCCGATTGCCCTAGGCTTGATCGAACCCGTCTCGTAGTACCTGTGGGCAAAGTGCCTTCAATTACAACGGATAAATTTGCAAATAAACACCAGCTCACCTCCCCAATATCTTAGAAACGCATCCATTGGACACCTGCAATATCCTCGATATGTCGCAGGGTCTCGCACCGGAGTGCGCCAGTTCGACGATTTTCTGTCTGGTGGAGTCCGGCAAAGGTCTGCCGTTCACGTAAACGCCCCCCAGTTGATTTATGCCACTGTGACCGGCAGCAGAGCATCCGAATATTGTATTTTGTCCCATCGCCGCATGGTGCATAAGGTCTTCTTCTGTAACAAATGCAAAGAGAATCAAAGCTATGAAACATATTCCAGCAGTGCGCACATAAAATATTATTATACCTTTTTATTACAAACCGTTTGGACCGTTTGTCAAAACTTGAGTATTGCGTAGACTAATTTAACCTATCGTTAACCTTAGTCCTCTTCTAAGACTAAAAAGCGCTTTTGTATAGCAATTGTTTTGAAACTTTGATGACTATTTAAACTATCTCGAAATCAAGGATGAATCTATTAATCTCTTTTTTAATGTACAGTTTTTGTTAAAAAATAATATTTTATTTTATAGAAGTAAAGAAAGCACGACACTAGGAAACTACGAATGTGACCTAACATTTATCGACCACTAAACCCACAGAACGAATCTCAACAGAAGTGCGAAGAATAGGAAATAATTCCGAGTTAATTGATTTTATTTAAGCACACAAGTAGGCGGAACATCACAAAAGCGATCGAGCTAATCCCCTAACTTTTCCATTTTTACCGAACACGAAGTTATATAAGAGTTGGCGAATAATCCGGGTAAATTGTATAGAAACCCGAAGTGGAATATATAAAATAAGAAGAGATTTATTCGCGTAGGTGTCGAACAGAAAAGTACAAAATCTGAGGGTTTCCGACAATCGCATTTTACAGTGACTGCCTCCAATACTCGAACACACCTGCAATGCAATTTTTCAATATGTCTCGCCTCCACGGGACTTATACATAACAAAAAACACGTTAAATTCTCAATTCACTTTTACAATCTTTTTCAATAGCTTTTTGCTTTTATTCTATTCCTAAAATTGTCAATTATAGGTTTACTTATAATAAAGAAATTATCCTTACCACACAATTGTATTATTATCTTATTAGATATATGTATTCGTTTTATACATACTTCTGCGATACTAAGAGTATAAGATTAAATTGTATTAGCAACTAGTGGTGCCCAAGCATGTTTTAATAACCATAAATAAATAAATAATTCTTTTTAAAAGCTTAATTTTTACTTGACTTGCATGTATGTATGTTTGTGCGTATGTATGCACAATGTATGCCACCGATCTTCTAGTACAATTTTAACACACTTCCTATCTTCGAAGACAATATTCGGCTATTTTCGAACAGATATAAACATAGTTTAAACATAAACTTTTTTAAGAACATTTGAAATGGGTTGAGATTGAGCAGGTGGCGCTACTGACGGCATCTCCTGGTATTCTAAATATCGACATGTAATGCGTGTTGCATAAGTATGAATGTAAACATCAATTATTAATCACTTAACCGAAATAAAAATAAATTGTGACCATTTAATTAAATGCGCTTTTGGACGAATAAAAATATTACAGTAGTTTTAGGG
Source organism: Osmoderma eremita (assembly GCA_031763485.1). Taxonomy (NCBI): domain Eukaryota; kingdom Metazoa; phylum Arthropoda; class Insecta; order Coleoptera; family Scarabaeidae; genus Osmoderma; species Osmoderma eremita. The sequence goes on along the minus strand of JARFOC010001213.1, from coordinate 697,867 downwards.
TATTATTAATTGTATTACCTTCATTCTGTATAGAAATATAAATATATTGCTTTGATCTTTTACAACATCTTTTCATCGTTCATCATAAAATTCCCCAATGTATTAGGTTTGTACTCAGCTATACATACAGCGCACACGAGCTATTTTCATGTTAAATTGAATGGGCATGGAATTTATGCGATTGTTATTTGAATAATTATTGGAATTTCCTCCTCCCTGTATATAAAATGTTACCTGGTCAAAGAGTATTTTTTATATATTGTAAATTAACACAACATTGTAACACATTACACTACGCAACACAATAAGGGTTTTGGAAGGATTTTGTACATGGTATCACGGATTTCCCACACGACAAGCAAATACCAGTGCAGTTACTCGAGCCTATGTTGCTACCATAGAATCTTAAGAACGAACAGGGGGGTCGCCTGCAAATGTTACAGTGTGAAAACCATTGCCGTAACATTGCATTACATCGAAGTACAGTGCGTGGACGGAAAGGTAAGAAAAGTGTGATTTAGACGAACGACCATCTATCTAGCAACTTTTATCTCTTACTATCCTTAGTTGGTGTCATTAGCACTATCTTCACTTCTGATTGCTATGTTGCAAGTTATTTACATATGTCAGCGTCGGCAAAGTACCTATCTATCTGTCTATTAGCGTTAACTGCTGTCAATCGTTATCGTCGTAGTTTTAAAATAATTTTAGTTATATTCCACGTTAATTTGTTTATATATAGTTGTACAAATCGTTCTTTTCAGAACGCTTTCATTTTTTCGAGCGTGCACAGAGTAATACAGATATTTTTCTTGATTTTTAGAAATTTTATAACCTATACATTTAATTGCATTTTTCACTGCATTAATGGAGCCTGTAGGGAGAGAAAGGCGTAAGGGAGAAAAATTTAGCTGGATGGAGAAGTGTATGATTACAAATGTTTAAAATTATTTTAATAAAACTATGAATGTGAGGACTGCCGTTCAAAAAGCAAGTAAAGCTTTGGGTTGCTCAGAGCTTACAATATATAATATAAAAGAGGAACCAGTTTGTTGGTTCATTATCAAGTCCAAAAACCCCAAGAAAAGGAAAGGCATACAACTAAATGACCGATTACAAACATATGATGAGAACACGCAAACACCTAACGTAAAGTGCATAGTATTTTTATACAGAATATTGCACCTACATTAAATGCAATTCTTGCAATCAATGCTGACGATGATCTCCTTAACTTCATATCGTGAAGTTAGGAAGGTCATCAAATCGAATTTAAAAAAGTAAGACGTAAAAGTATACTCATCGAACGAGACGACATTATTCGGTGGAGGCACAAGTACTTACGAGAGATCAAAAATTTAGAGAAGAAGGTACAATTTATTTGATATTTCTGTAACTTTAATTATTTCATGTCGAAATATAATATATACTGATGAATCATGGGTGAATACAGGGCATGCAGGAGAGACACTACAATTCAAAATAGTCAACAAGCTTTTATTCAAGGATTAAGTACTGGTTTGAAATCCCCAACCGGGTTTGGACCTCGTTTTGCATTAGTTCATGCTGATGTTGATAACGGATTTGTTCCGGGTCCTGAATATACATTTTTCTGCAAAAAAACACTGCTGATGTTCATCATGAGATGGATTACTTACTGTATTGGTTTATTAAGAAATTGCTTCCAAATATACCGCAGAAGTCAGTGATTCTTCTTGATAATGCTTCTTATCACTGCAGAATATTAGAAAAAATTCCAACGGCAGCATGGATAAAAAACAATATCATTGATTGGCTCCGCGAGAAACAAATACCAACCACTGACAATATGCCAAAAAGGGAGTTAAGGTATTATCAAAATTCTCTGTTTATATTTCTTCTGATAGTAACAGTTCCAAACTACATTCTTCAATACATCTCAAAATTTTCTAAAAATGAAATTTTTTTTTATTAAGTCAATTTGAACGATGTATCAATTGTCAAATAATTGTATTAACCCTTTCACTACCATACCCATTTAAGAAAGAAGGTCATTAACACTCCCAACGGTACTTACAAGTACCACCTATTGAAACTTCTATTTAATATCACATAATAGAATTTAGTGCGCTATCTTTCAACGGTACTTTACTGTCTTTAGTGTACTACCATCTACATATATTTTCAAAAATGTTTTCTACCGTTGGGCTTTCAAATGTCAGTTTTAGTGTACCGCGTGTTGTGATACAGAGTGTCGATTATTCAAAATGTCGCAGCTGCGAAGTGTATTTATGTTTAAATAAAGAAAAAAATTGTGTTACCGCTTATCATAAAGTTTGTAAAATACCCGTCATAATAAATTTTACACTACTATATTTATTTACTTGAACTTCCTTTTACAAATTTAGCCATCTTGAAATACCACAGTACCACATATAAAAACTATAAAAATACAAATAGTAACAACTTGCTCTTTCATAATAAATTATAATAATGAAGTAGTTTCCATTTTTTTCCAATTTTTTTCATATATCTATTATTTCCACTATTGGTATTTGAACATTCCTAGATTTGGTGGTACTGGTAAGGCAATTCAAGTCCTACAATTATTTCAATATAAGCATAAATATCTGCTATTTGATTCCTTTTCTACCAAACGAAGTGATTGTAGAAAATATAATATTTACTTTAATTGTAGAAGAAGTAAATTTTTACTTTCTCTCTTCGACATTTTTCATTTGACATGAAAACAAGGAAATAGTCACCATTATCGTTAAAAATAATTATGGATATATGCATATATACATGAATATCTATTACCTTAGTGTTTAACTTCTTTCTTTTTTTCTAAGTATTTTCATCTTACCTCGCCAAGAAGTATAGTAAGTGAATGCTTTTGATAGATTATGTTATTTATGGAACAAAATGGTCTTATATTTATTTCCAGCCTGCTTGGATAATTTAAATTAGTTTCGTGAAGTTCAAATGAAGTACACAAATATGTGTCCTTGGTGACAGATTATATTTATGTGGAATACCACATAAATATAATCTGTCACCAAGGACACAAAGGATTGTAATCAACCAGTGCTTTGTCATATTTCTGTAAAACAATTCGTGTCAAAACCACAAAATCAATCCGATCAATAGCGGCGACGCTCTTCTGACCGCGGAATATCAAAACACAATTAAATAAACCCTTCGAACGCACTTCACATATACCTTACCATAGAAAGCGATGGCGGTAATATGCGGTGTAGTGAGACCCTATTGAAACGGGGGCCCACACAATTTACAAGTCGATCTCAATCACGATGACGTGTTCCGTATATTAACTCGATCATTATAAACCGGGGAGAATGAGAAAAACTCGAGTTAATTGCAGCTTGATTAAAGACCGCAGCTTGTGTGTGCGTCGTCGAGGGTGGTTAACTGCGCCACGCCAAGGGTACGATTATTCAAGGGGGTGTGATTCGAAGGATCAAATCAAGCGAACTTGCGGGTATTATTTCGGCTGCTAAAAAATCTGTGATCTCTCTGTTTCGCATCTATTGTTAATATATGCATATAACAAGTCTAAAATGAATATAAAAATGTTATTCTGATCAGAGAGAAATTATTAGTCTGTTTGTGGTATTGTAATTAACCAATTAAGTATCCGTTACTTAGTTAATTAATAAAGAGATAGATAAACAATGCATATCGAATAAACGTCTAGTTGAACCTGTTTTTAAGGCAGTTGGTCGAAACCGGCTTAATCGACGAACTTCACCACATTCGCTTACAGGTCTTTCTCCATTTGACTATTTGGCACGTGCAACAAAGTATTGTCTATATTGTGAGCAGTTTACATCGAAACCACTGGGGAATTTCCAGGTTTGATATGCAAGCCGTTCCCCACAGTTGACTGCCATAGGTCCATTTAAGAATTGTTCCACAAACCAGTAGTTTATTTTTCACGCTCGATTGGCTGCCCATCAACCATTATATGCGTAGATATTTCAGAATTTAAATGTCTAAGCGGAGATGCAAGTAGTTTACATTGTCACATATGTAAATACTGCTTCTTGCACATTGTTACAGCATCTATATCTACGGAGGATGTCCGGTTACTTAATCTCCAACGTCGCTCCGATCAGATTGAAACTTGCATCCACCAACCATCAACAACGAAAACAGATGAGAATCAATTAAAGGTCGATACTCTGATTCGAGAAGATCGTTGGTTGAAAATACGGGAAATTGCTATACTGACCAGCATTCCTAAAAACTCTGTTAGTGAAATCGTATCTGAATTAGGTTATCGAAAAGTGTCCACGGAATGGGTACCAAAACTGTTGACCAACCAACACAAAATGCAACGAATGGCGGCGGCAATGGAGCTTTTAACGTGCTATCGTCAGGAAAACGGATTCCTAGAGTCTATAGTTACAGGAGACGAAACGTGGTTACACTACCATACCCCCTAATAAAAAAGAAAATAAAAAAATGGAAGCATCCGAGTTCACCAAGGACTCGCTTCAGAAACACAATTAGGAATTTATTGTCCATCGGCGCCATGGTCTAGACCTGGCTTCTTCTGATTTTCATTTGTTTGTACCGATGAAAGTCATTTGTCGGGTAAAATGTTTGAAGACGACGACGGAGTTCAAGAGGAAGTACGACAGTATTTAACAAATTTGGATCTCACCTTTTACGAAGAGGTTTTACAGAAGCTTGTGCTTCGCTAAGATAAGTGCCTTAACATTGACGGCGATTATGTTAAAGGGTAGCTAATAGTTTACACTTCTAAGTAGTGTATGTTTGATTTCTATAAATAAAGTAGTCCGTCTGTAACAAATTTTGTGGAATTTATGAAATCTATTGATGAAAAACGAAAAATTAAGAAACCAAAATTTATGTCTATTAACACCAAGTCGATAATTAATAAATTTTCATATAATTTTCGATCAGTTTACTAATCTAATTGAATTAGAAAAAAAGGTAAAGTCAAATTTCATGTAAAAACACAGCAATTATAGAAAAAATGCAGAGGTAGTGTAATTTCTGTAAGGAGACCACAAAAATGCTGCGGCTGAGAATATGATATATTGTAGATTTTTTGTGTGAAAAGGCCGATTTACTTTAATGCTAGTATAAGGATTCTATATGGCAAGAGCATAAAATTATTGTACTGTTAAATTCGCCACATGTTTTCAATCAAATTCAAGTTCCAGTGACAGAAATATCAAAATATCAATCTCTTTCCAATATTACAGCGTCCTAGCTATACCAAACAATGGCAAAGAAGCAAATCCCGAGAATGCAACTTGAACACTAGAGTTTGCTGATTTATTTAAGATAAACACCCAGAGTTCAAAAATAGGATGTATTTTCTCATTTCCAAATATTTCATAATTATAAACTAAAGTTTTACGGACCCTTTTATACAGACAAATATATTCATTAATAGATTAAAAATTTCTGGGCTCAAAAGTCTATGAGAAAATAAAGAATGGGGAAAATATTGATAATAGGAAATCAACATTCAAGCGCAGATAACGGTTTTTGAAGTTGAACTGCATTTTGCACCAGGTAAACAAACATAAAAGAAACGTTTGAATGTAAATATTAACAACTGCCATCAATATTTGCATATAACTAAAGGAGGTTCATGACTACTATCTAAGGGGGCATCAAAACTTGTGATTCTAAATTAATTTAATTATTATCTTAAAAACACTTCAAGTATGTTTAAAATACTCTTGAAACTAAAAATAACCCAGATTTAGAGATATTTCTGAACAAATAAAAACGGCTTAGAAGTTATAAATAGCTGAAGATTAATAGTAATTACAATTTCAAAACAAAATTTAATTCAACTAAAACTAATTATGAAGTTGAAGAACGAAAATGAAATATTAAAATTCAGTGCACTTCAAAATGTTAGCAAGTGCCTTAAGAAGTAGGTTCTTCTTGATTGGGTTGATGAAGTCTTCTCCAATCCAAGCCCTCATTATCCTTCCTTCAGATCTGCTTCTCTTTTACCATTATGTTTTTTGAGGGGCAATCGGTACAGTAGTTCGTTGACAAGATCTTCCATTATTTGTGCCTTACAAATTGTCTTTTATGACTTCTTTGACCCAAGGGTTTCCCAAGTCTTCCTGGAGTGCTTGATTTATATGATTGGACTTGCTGCCACATCGCCATGCTGGTTTAATTATTGTATAGTATATCGAAGCCTTCTTTTCCAACTAGAGCTAAGATTTTCGACCTAGTATCCATTGCATTTCTTTGATCATTAAGCCCATTTGCGTGCGTTTCTTGGTTATGCGTTCTTTCGATGTGAGTTTGTTGTTTAAATGCATACTTAAGTATTTAGAACATGAAGCCCAGAGTCTTTGTGCGTTATTCGGATGTATGGAAGCATATTGCTCTTTTCTCAATATAAAACTTAAAGTGTACGTGTAGGCTTTCATTGATTTTGATCTTACTTCACATGCCCTATTTTCAAATTAATCAAGGCATTTTTGTAGGGTTGTTGTTCTAAGGTAGTTTGTAGTATGCTACTGCCGGATTCGTGTGGATGGAAAATATTTTGTCGTCAGTGCACGATGTCCATGCTGTATTTTGACTGATTGGTAGGTCTGTTAAAAAAAAGAATGCAGTACCGAACCCACGACACTTCCTCCAGGGCACTCTAGATTTTATTGCATAGTAGGTGGATATATCTTCATTAACTTTAGCTCTGAATTCTCTGTTTCTTAGTTAGCATTTTAGCAGCTTATAGTATGTAATTTGTAGAACTTTCTCGATCTTCTATAGCAATCCGTGTGACACATCTTGTCAATCGCCTGATTTACATCGTGGAATGTTAATCGTTTGATTTATTTGCTAAAGCCAAAGTGGTGTGGCGATATCCATTGTTCTATCATTGGAACTGAGTTTATTGTATGCAACTTAGGATTATTTCTGCAGATTTAAGTTTCTTCGATCCGTATCTACATCAACAACATTCTGGAATTTCCACAACCCCACACAGTGCACTTGTTTAATTTATGCAAAAATATAAAAATTCAGTGCTTCAACATTTACTACGATCGATTATTGAAGTTGCAGCACTCTATTTTTATTAAACAGAGTATGTCTGATGCAGGATGTTGGTAAAATAGTTATTTGTCCCGAATCGCAGCGAATGTTCCTTGTAATTCTACATTAATCTACACTCGGCAAAATTCAAAGCGAGGCGGGTTCCGCTCGGACGAGCGTAAAATGGAACACAGATTAAATCCTACAGAACGCACGTATTCGTAGGCGCGCCATCTACTGCAAAAACTTGGAAATATTTAATGAAAAACCGCTGGTGAACGCCTGAAATGGTAGTAAAAGCTGAGTTCGAGTAATGCCGCGTGCACTTAACGAAGTGAGTAATTTATTTCACTGATAGTTAATATAAAGTAATATTGTTGCTTCGTGAAGGGTTTATGACTTGCACCCTTTCCTGAACTTTCCCTTGAGAGTTACTTTACGCACAGTGATTATAGGTAAAGATAAACTTCTACATCGAAATTTCCTTACTCGTATTGAAGGCAAAACACCTGAAAGCAGTAGTTATCGGCCCCGGGATATACGAAATAACTTCGAAACTTACTAACTTCCGAATCCGCATTACCCTCACTTTATACACACAAGCACACACGAATTGATACATACGTACATACACACACATTTATACGTGTATACACACGGAGAATATGAAGCCACCTTACTCACTAATGTTCCGTTGGATTATAACGCACTTAAACCCCTTTTATCTGCTCGCAGATCCTCTTGTGTATAAACCACTTTGGGACGGCATTCGAGTACGCCGCGCATATAGGAAAAGGTACTTTAATCTCTTCTATTCGCTACTTTTGTTGTTGGAATGTACTTTAGGATTATACTCAATTTATTGAGAACCGAAATTGTTTCTTTTGTGGGGATGTATTAGAAATCTTTATCGAAGAACGTAGAATACTAACTAGGTATAGGCTGGAAAAAATTAGATCACATCTTCCAAAAAATTAAATAGGGTAAGTCCGGTAGAGACGCTCCACCGGAAGAGATGGCCACGGCCTGTAATTTCGTTATTCTCCATCAGATGTCCGACAGATGACCGAAGGAAGAAGGTACAAATCCCAAAGCGATGTTCAGCCAAATCCGTACTGAGCTGATCTACCAGATCACATTGCACATGAATAGTATTATAATTGATGTACACATAACATAATCATTACTAACTAGCGCAACAAAGGTTACAAAACACGAAAAAAAACAGAAATACAAGAATTACTCCAAGTTACAACTAACAACCACCACTATGGATCATCTGCAACCGTCTATGCGTATTACTCCTAAAACTCTCAATTGACTGCGTCTTAAAGCATTTGTCCACAATATTGTATTCTTTAACAACATTATAAGATAACCCTCTTTCAAAAAATGACGTCTCATGAATCGGTGGAGTAAGGGAGCCTTTATATCCAACATTCAAATTGTGGACATCGGATCGAAAAGTAATCTTTCGGTACATGTACGGGAGTGTTTTATTCACTAGAACCTTATGGTAGAAGACAAGAGAGTGTAGCCTACGTCGATTTGCCATGTTCAACCAATGAAGAATTCTCAATTTATGTCAGCCAGTTCCAGTTGGCACATTTGAGTGTACGTAGTAAAATAGGTGAGTTGTAGTCAATAATATTTTTAATGTATGCCAATATTTACTTAGTAGTGCACGTGACATTATAATAATATATGTTGCTGTTAATTTTTTTTGAGTGTGGTACATTCTTAACGAGGTATCATAACCTTTAAAAGTTACTTAAAGCTTGCTGTGTCTTTAAACCACGTGGTGGGCCATCTCTCCCGTGTTATCGGGATAGATGCTCCACTAAAATTGCTAATTGTGTTAACTATAAACTGCAGTATTCTTTTTAGAATGCCCACAGAATAAAAAAGAAAATGCCAGGAAAGGGCTCGCTGTCGCACGTACCGTTCCACGCTTAAGGTGACTTGGCAATGCAACTATAACAATGTGATTTTGTTCAGCATACTTCAGAGTCTCGATACAACTGTCATGGGATGAATGCCCATCAATTAAAAGAAGAACTTTTCCTTGAGGCTTTCTTGGTACAAATTGTGTTTTAAGGTAATCCTGGAAAATCTCAAAGTTCTTCTTTTAATTGATGGGCATTCATCCCATGACAGTTGTATCAAGATTCTGAAGTATACTAAATAAAATGACATTGTTATAGTTGCACTGCCGCTGGATCGGGCTGTTTATAACTCTTCAAAATCAGTGTGGAACAGTACGTGCAATAAATGAATGAGATCAAATCCGTCAAGAAAAATTACCTGGCTACAATTTGGGCAGCTCCTATCGGAGGCATGGGAAAAACAGCAACGAACTGCAATGCCATACCTTCTTTTAGAAGTACAGGAGTATATCCATAAAATGCAGACGCTATATCGGATTATGCATATCTGGTTGATGAAAATCAAAGTACACAAATAGATATGACACCAGCAGAAGTTGTTGGGAAACCATCTGCAAACCTTGAAGCTTTTATCTGTATTCTGGAAGGTAAAGTCCTTTTGTTTTGTACCTATTAGTGAATATTGTATTTTGTCTGTTTGTTCCTTTTTTTTAAATAAAATATTAGTTGGGTAAAACATAAGTATATTTGTTTTATTAACAGAGCATTACTCCCAACAGCTTGGGGCGTCTCTCCCAGGTTATCGGGAGTGATGGCCAAAAACTTTCTTTACACTTTTTTAAGTTGTAACCATAATCTCTTAATTCTAGTTCAGTTATGTATGTATAACAGCTTATTAATATAGGGTGTTTACTTCTACATTTTCAGTCTTATTTAAAACGAAACTAATACAAAAGTATAAGCTATTTAAGATAGGTAGGGCGTCTCTACCGGACTTACCCTAAATGCTGTGTTTCCAAAGCATAAGTTTTAAAACGCTTTAATTATTAAACTCAAATTGTATAGCTATAATTTTGCAGTGAAATGCTTTATATTTACTAAGGGATTTCATGAATTAATTTGAATTTCGTTGAAATAAGGTTCATATTTCCAAATACTACTGGAAAAAAAAATCACTAAAGATTCCTTTACACCCAAAAAATTCGTATATATCTAATAAAGAAAATCTAAATAAAGAATTGAGCAATAACATAGACTAGACGTTCGAACAAATGCTGATTCTTACCTTTGATGCAAGTTTTCTTAAAATGTATTAAATTGAAATAATACATTTTGAATGAATAAAATCAGGGTTAAGAAAAAAATATTAACTATAATGGCAAATTTCTTGAATTAATCTTTATTGATCTGTTCGCCGAACCTAGTTAAAAGAAAAAGTAATATGTGCTTACACCAATTATTATTGTAAATTGGGTATAAATCTCATTAAATTGGTTTTAGAACTGAAACCTTTAACATCATCTCTTGGTTTTGTAACAAAATATGAGTTAAATTAATTCAAGAAGTTAAATTTTCGGCAGTATACTTTAATGCTCACATTTTGATATTATAATTGCAATAAATAAAGAAAATCTACAGACAAACACTTATTGTACACTTCTTAGTAAAATTTGATTTTTTATTTTAATGATAACCGATAATGATAACCCATAATAAACCATCAACTGATTGTAATGAAATCCATCAAACCAATTTCATAATATTGGTACGCTGCATATATTTGCCGGAACATTTAATGTTAATGTTGGGAATATAAACGTATCCATAATTTCGCAAATAATTAATTTATTTTGCTTACAAAACTGGTATTGTTATAACAATACTGTATACAGTAATGTTTCTCCTGCAAATGGTAAATGAACAAGAAAATATTGAAAACATTTAAATTGTACCTACACATTTTTTTAATCAATCGCGATGATAATAAATTTAGAAGTCAAAAGGAAAATCAAAAGATAAAGTAATGGAGGGAATGGAAGAAGACTAGAAACGTCAATAGATGGCAATGAAATAACTGAGTGATGTTCTGTGCAGTGCATATCTTCCAGGGTACTACGTCTAACATTCCTTTCTTTTGTAGATCCCACTGAGGATGACAACTGATTTGCCGAAGCACGAGTTCTTCACTCACTAAGGTGGTAAGGATGTTTTTTATTTTAGGTTAACAGTTAACTTGGTACATTTAACCTTTAAATCATGACACTATTATCTTCTGTTACCCGTATATCACAACATTTTGGAGAAGTATACGTTTCACGTGACATTAACTTTAAGGGACGATACTACAGCAATACGTATACATGTACCCTGTGTCACAGTTTTTTGGGACACATTATATAACTGAAAATAGCTTGAAGAGGGCAATACAACTATCAGGCTATGATATGTTTGGGCTTTTCTATCAATAATTTCGTTAAATTTAAATATCTTAATCAACCATTCCGATACGAATTAAATTAGAGTTCGCTGTGAGGACAAAATCTCTCTATTTTATCTTGTCTCTTCTTGCTATTGTACTCTAGCAGACTTTAGCTAGACTTTACGATATTAAAAGTCCTTTATGTAAATCAAAACAAAGAAATCGACCGGTCAAGAGACGACGTTGAAGCGAACATTCGTCAAGGGTTAAAACGAATCTGGATGTTCATTAGCAGCCTTTTAAGTTTAAATTATTCAAGTCTCCTGTAGGCGAATTAGTTTTCTCTAATTTTCATTCCGCCATTAATTCGCGTCTGGTCCGCGTAACCGGAGCTCGCTAGTTGTTCCTGTCACCATCTTACCGCGTACCGTTCTTGCACGGCACAAACGAGCTGTGCAAGAGGAGGGAAGACAAGAGAGACGCGAAAGAGAGACGAATAACCCACTCCATGCAGACTTTCACGTTTCGGTACATCCTCAATTTTCCATGTAATGTAAGGCTAATGCAATTTTAACGCGAGTATCGCGAACTAACGGGTAACCGAGTCAACAAAGAGACGCCATTTTCACACAGCCAAGTTCTATTCCAAGGAAATCTATAGCCGCGTGTACAAGCGACATACGGGAAGCAGAAACGTCTCTCTCTCCATTATCGGTTAAATAAGGAAGTAACAACTAAGATGACAACGGATGCTCTATCTGATATCTAAGGCATTCGTTGAACACTTATTGTACAAATACCACAGAAATATCGATAAGTTATTAGTGTTATTACACCTTTATATACTTTAAGAGTTATAATTTTCAACAGATTTTTTTAAATTCTTCTTGCACTTTTTCTGTTTATCGTACAATTGATACAATTCTGGTTGGCAATAATTTCAGCGAAAATTTCTGAAAACAATCATTAGTTGATTGCAAAAGTAAAAAAATTAAGAAGAAGTACTAATGCACCATTCAACATTTAAGCAAACATCTCTAACTATGCCAACTAACTTCAGTTTTGATAAGGTTAGAAGCCCTGATTATATTTCGATGTCACGGAATATAGATCGGTGCCGTGTTCTGCAGAATATTCAAGAACGTGTTCAGAAAAATACGTAGAAATATCATATTAATTATATTAATTACTAGGGTACTAAATCTTCATTAGATGCATAAATGCAAAAAATTAACATATTCAAATTAGGATGTCCTTTGTTTATAGATGATATTATGTTTCCCAACTTTGTTAGACCACGCCCAATAAAAAGGATATAATCGACAGAAAGCACAAAAGAACAGCGTCTCTTAGTGCAGGCAACGTAAATTTTGAAAAAATTGTTGCCGAAATAAATGTAAAATGCTTCACATTAACGCGAATTGTTGGAATCTGTTTCGAGACGACAAGCTCAAAGATGTAATGATGCATTAGTTTTATTGGAGCGCATCACAATTATATTTTTATTTACGGAGCGTCTTTTAGGTAAAAATTCCTCGGCTAACATTGAGTCCTGAAATACAATAATTATGAAAGTAGAATAAAAGGTAACCATTCTATTCAAGTTTAAAGGATATTAGCAAGTGTTATCGAGCAAGATACGTAGCTCGAGTCTTTCGCGATACGTTGTAAAGCGGCGAGTTAGCTCGGGATGCCCGAGATAGCTTGGTCGGCCTTACACCGTAGGCGAAATGAATACACACATATTATACATACGGCATATTGCTTTTTGCTTAATCTGACCGGAATACTTTCTCGCACATCTGTGTACTTTTAAATGTGTTGATACGGGCTTGGATGCGTTATCTTCCCAAGGCCTCGATCGAGATAACTTGACGTCACTCCAATTTATCGAGGTCTCGTAAACTAGCTTGCGTTTAACCCTAGCTGGGACGTTTTGCAGTGAGTTCGACGACGCATCAGCTGTGAAAGTGGGTTTAGCAAATTTTGTAAGTAAATTAGGAGAGCGTCAATGCAGATATGATTACAAAGAACTTATGGAATAGTAATATTTCTCAATGGCGAACAAAAGAAGATACCAATTCGCCCTCCCAGCGCGCTATACATTTGTTACATTTTTAGATTAATATGTTTCAAAACCTTAGTTGGAGTGTCTTGTGATATAAAAATGCACTTATAAATGATCTAAACTTAAAATTATGGAAGCGTAAGAAAAAAAAGATGAAATAATTTCTCAACTAGCCATTAAGAAATTTTGTAGACGTACTTTGTAGTTAATAGAGGAGGCAGCAGCTGTAGCCGTAGGAAGAATATTAGAACGTTGATGATAAAGGTTGATGATGACGGCGTGAACTAGCAAAGACTGATGTTATAAAATAAAACAACTAATGATCCAATCAAAGAATGTAAAGAACTTGCTCGGTAGATATCTTCTTTTACTAATTGTTTTTCCTATTAATTTTATCTGCTTACTTTACTTGGTTGTTGGTTAAATATGGTTAATTTACTTACTTCGAGATAGAAATAAGGTGAATGCAGTAAGAATAAAGAATGACTTCTAGTTTTCAAAAATATATTAGTATGTTCAACTTTGTTTCCATGTCATAAGAACAAGCTCTTATACCAAATGTAAACTTTTGTGGGGGAGTGAGATCAGCAATATTCGAAATTTGGAAAGTAAGGAACACCTACATGTATTTTAACTTTGTTTGAACGATTTGAGTCGACAAATTCAGGCGTATTAGTATAGTTCCTCTTGTTCAAGTTAATCATCCTGCGGCGGATTAAAAAAATGTTCAATTGGAAACATTTGAGAACAAAGACGAATCGTAAATACAAATTCTTTCAAATTTCATTATATAAATAATCCCCCACATAGTTTTACCGGAAAAACATTTGTTCGCTATATATGTATCTACCTTTATGGGGCATTTTCCAGAAGGCCTCAGCACACGACGATTCCCTTAGCGAAAGCGTTTTGGCGGCGGTTAGAACAGGAGAGAACCCGCCCGGAGACGGGATGGGTCCGGAGGTCGCTCCCAGCCTGACCTCCTCTCTATCACCTGGAACAGACAACTCTATTAATTATTTAACAAAATAACGCTTTCGGAATGTGTAATGGCCGTGAGCGCCGATTTAAACGAACTAATGCCAGCGTCCTATTCCCTATCGTTACTACAAAATAATTGCAAGGTAATTTTATGTCTATATACATACTGTACATATTATATTTGCTTCAGTAGTTACAGTGGTAGCTTTTTCAGTCGTTTGAGTGGCATCCTTCCTGATGTTAACTAACATGTATAAAACAACGCCTAATCAATATCATTAACTATATTTTTAATAAGTTTATATAGCACATACGCCTCTTATTCTTCTTTTTTCAAGTTATTGAGCACTCCATTCTATTATCCAAAAACATCTTTGGTAAGCATTATTTTTTTTTGATGTAACTCGGTTGTATTTTTATTAAACTACATAAATTTTCCAAACTAATTATTTATTTACAAATAAAAGTTTATACTACATAAACAAAGACCTTTATTCAACTGATGTTTCTAATAAAAAAAGCCAGTGTCGATTTTGTTGTACACGCGGAATTACATAATTAATAAATATCCATTTTATGAAGAAATGGAAGTAAATGTTAAAACTTTTAAAGCAATATGCCATAAATTAATCAACATGCAATTTTCTTACCAACTACGAAAAATGTCGAAAAACATCGGTATTTGCTTCCAGCGAGTGGTATAGTCAGGTGGATAATTGTTAAGATAGTTCTAGTTTGTGCTCTTTAACAGCACGGAAACTATACGAATTCGTACAAAGCACTACTATCTTAGCTACTGCTAACCCAAAACGTCAAAACATTAATTTTTTTCAACAAATAGTTTACTATCTATTTCACGGACCTTAAGGGAGGATGGCATAGATGACAAAGACATGAGAGTTATCACCATCTTCTAATGACAACATGTGGCAGTCGTGAGAATGGAATATCGATATGCGTTGAAATTAAAACTTTTGTGCGTAAGAGTTGTGTGATTTCCCCACTTCTGTTCAATTACGAACTGTCCTTGAGAGCTTTAAGCAAGGTGCCAAAATCAAGGAAGAGGTCATCACCGACATTCGTTATGCTGACGCTGACAGTTTGCGTTGTGCGTGATACAGTATACAGAGACTACAAGAAGTGCTTGAGTTGTGAATGGGGTGAATTTTAACACAAAACAGACTAAATATACGGTGATTAATATGTCGCCAGCCTAGGTAGCACTAACCGTCAACAATCAACCCACAGAGAGTGTATTTTATTTCTCTTATATATTAGGCTGCACAATCGGTTACGATTGGGGTCACTCAAGAGAGACTAAGTGCAGAATTGGAAACGCTATAACAACTGTTAAACAATTGAAAGCACTACTCTACTTTGATGATGATCAAAAGCTCGTTGGCGAGCTCTCAGCCTAATGTTTAAATGGGCACTTTTTCTTGATTTATAAGGAAGATGTGTTAAGATTAATTATGGAATATGATGTCGGTCAAATGGCAGCCGCGGATACGCTGGCATACCTTGTCCCTTTTGATCCAATTTTCGTAGAGTCTTTTAAAGTCAATTGGCTCATGTTCAGCAATAGCGGGTTGGTTTTCTGTTTTCAGTTCAGGAATTGTTTGTGCTTTTTTAACATAGGCCTTGGACCTTACGAAATCGCAGAGAAAAAAAAAATAGCATGTCGTCAAGACGCAAGATATTGGGGTGCTAATTAACGTCAGCATTTCTGGAAATCACTCAACCAGGAATACGTTATCTTAACAAATTGATGGTTTATTTTGCTGTGTGGCATGTAGCACCATCTTGTTGGAAGTACATTTCTTCGAGGTCCACACGTCCAATTGATCCCACAAAAGATTCGGTGTCATGTTACGTCATTCCATTTGGCCAAACTCATTCTCAAAAAAGAACGACTCAATTACACAGCCAGCGCATAATCCGCACCAAACAGTGGCTCTGTGTGGGTGCATTGTTTTGTCATGAATAGCACGAGGATTGTCACTGGACACTTCTTGATATTTAAAAAATATCTCATTCACTGATAGTTTTCCATCGCCCAATAACGTATTGTCTCGGTTGCAAATAGTCTCGTGGCTCGAGCTCCTATGTCAATTGAACTTTCTAAGGTTCTTTAATGAGAATTCGTTGCTAACTGGTTCTGCTAATGTTCAATTGTTGAGAACGGTGGCGTGTTGATGTTCATGGGTTATAATTGATACTGCCACTGAGTACTACAATGTTTTCGGCCGACCGCACAGGACGAGACCCGATAGAGTTTATTTGTCTATAACAACCAGTCTCCTCAAATTTTTTTTTCAATCTTTGAACGGCTAACTCATGGAGCGAATTTTGGATACCGACAATTCCACGAATTTTTCGAACTGTCTCCGCAAAACTTTCACCAAATTTGTAATGTGTTTTAACAATACCTTGTTCTTTTTTATAGCCGTTCATGTTTAATAATCCCAACGACTGCAGATCACAAACGTCAGATATTAGGGTTACCATCTTAAATATAAAATCCAAATTTATCGCGTATCCAATGGCCCACCCGTTATTTTCCATTATCTTCTACTTCTCTGATGTTCTTAGAATTTCCAGGGGCAGAACATGTTTCGAGAGTTCGAAGTTCTCCGCAGGCTGGATTGCAGACCTCAAATATTGGTCAAAAAACTTTAATACTTTAGCCACGTCAGGTAAAATGTCAAGAAATACTGGCTACCACAAAATATTGTCTTTCACGTTGAAGGGCGTGAAAGCCCTGAAAAATGTAGAATTTTCTCGCCTACCTTCAAAAATGTGTTTGGTGCAGCGGATGGAGCAAGTTATTATTTGATGGCTTCGAGCTTTTATTCGAGCGAAATTCTACAATTAACCGATTAGGTTACCTCCCTAAGATACACCACTGGAGGTGATGGAATGTAATGAACAATAATGCGCCTGCAGTAGCTGTTTAGAATTTAGAAGGCCTGAAAAATTATTGGTTCGTATTTACATTTTCCGAAATATTTTGAATAAAACTTAACACAATGCCAAGGTATAGATTTTCTTACACTAAGGGTTATATTTTATAAAAATACTGTCGGTATAATATCAGAAAAAGGATCATTTAATTGAGAAGACAACAACACCCAATTTGTTTGTATTCTATAATAAACAATAAAATATGTGTAACAAGTTTTAACTTGAGATTATCATGACGTACTCCTGTAATAGAAACAAAATATATCTGACACCTAAAAAGGTATAAGCAATTATAATTAGAAAGGAAATACTCTTGTGTAGAAACCATACTATCAGCAACATTTTTCTTCGCAATTCCTTTAGACAAGTTAGCACATTCTGTGTTATGTTGAATTACATAAACAGTATCGAAACAGACCTAAGAATCAATTTCGTTTTCCTAAAATCACTGAAACACATCTGTCATAGATCGAAGGGGGACAACTTTTGAGGAATAATGTTCTTTTGTAAAAAGTGTTGAATCTTGAATATTCAGGATGTTTGTTTTTTTTTCCTGCATTTATTAGAAAACAACCTACTAGATAATGAACATATGTATAGTGAATCATTGGAATTGTACAACAACTAAACCCTGTATTACAATTCAAAATCTATTTCTCAATAGAAGTGATATTGTTATAAATAGAAATGCTTTTGCACCAATACAAACAATTGAAACCATACAGCATCGAACATATATTAACTTCCATTGACACCACTACCAATAACAAAAATTATTCAACTGTCAACTATTCAAAAGCCAAACATCTTGGTTATTGTGATTTTTGCCGAAGGAGATATATCACACAGGTAGTTTATATGGCCTGGAATTACAATGAATACATGCGTACCGCTACAAATACGTATTATACTCGTGCGTATCTGTCTTTGGGATTGCTTGTATGATCAAGGATCATCGTGAACAGCACAAAATCTCTGACAACCTTCTTGTTTCATTGTTCGCCCCGGGCGGCCGGCAACCGGCACACGTAAATGAAGACAAATTTAAACGTCCACCGGTTCTCCATTGTTTCCGATGCATCGCTGATTACGATTGAACAAGCCGAAACAACTGAATCAACGCCGAACAATCGACTGTCTAAACATTCGCTATCGATATGATGACTATGCAATCATTTATGTGTTTCAAAGCAAACACTCATCAGTGTGAATTCCAGTCTTTTCTCTTTGTTCATTCTCTGTCCTCTTCTTTTTTTTGTAATTATAAATAAATACTCTGGAATACTGTTATATTTAATTCTTTCACTATGCAATTTAAACGGAATATAACATTAGTAAGATATTAATAATACAATAAAATGTATATGTATTTATATTTATTTTTTTGTTCTATACATGAGTCCACATCTGTTCGATTGGCCGCCTATGAGGCGTTATTTTAGGTTTCTCAAACTATTACGACCGATTCAATAAAAATATTGTAGGTAATATCATAAGGAAGTAAAGGTTTAAGAAATAGTGTTAATGCTTAACAGAAGTACGAAATTTAGTAATAGTATTAGACGTAGTATCTTTGGCTAAATTAGAGCCTAACAAATGCTCTTCATCAGATCACCAGTGGAATAACACTATGCAATCTAGTGTTATACTGGCGAATTAGTGTAAATTCTACAACTTTTTAGTAAATGTTGTTGGTGATGAGGATGATATTAAACAATTGGGTAGCTATGCAAAAATATATAAACTACAGCAAACTACCAAATATAGCTTATACACTGTTGACACAACAACATCAATTTTGTTAGCTTAAGAAGTTAAGAAAAGTACAAAATTATCTAATTGAATAAACGACCTAACAGCTTAATTTGTGTAAAAAAATGAGTTAATAGAACACATTAATTTTGTTGAGACCTAAATTATAGATTGTTTCGATGCAGCGCAACTTCGATATCGAAGTAACAAAACAGCAATGGTTGAAGGGAAGTGATAATTAGGATAAGGTTCAAGATAAAATGGTTTGTTTTATCAAAGAGCTGAATCAAGTAAATCACAAAATGATTTAAACGTGTAAATACGGCGGTTTAGATTTAGATTTATTTCGATACCATTGATGTAGAAAAGTTCATACATTCTATACATTGATTAAATTATAGACAATAGTGACAATATGATGATAGATTTAGTGATCCGCAACATATAGTGAACGCATTTCCTAACCTGTTTTCTACTACACAAATTAAGAGTTCTCCATTTGGAACTTGTGGTGTCTACTCAACCAAGTTACCTTTCACTATCTTGCCCGTTACTAAGGATGAATTGATTGGCATTATGGCTAGATTTTCCTGCAACTTTGTAGCTGGAGATGATTCCATTCCTGCTGTTCTAGTGCATGATGCTAGATATGCTCTTGCCAGACCTTTGAGTTATATTATTAACCTATCCATTAGGTCTGGGACTTTTCCTGATACATAGAAGAAGGCTGTAATTAGCCCTGTTTTCAAGAAAGAGGATGAGGCTTTTTTAAGGAACTACAGACCGATAACTATTTTGTCGAATTTTGCGCAGGTGTTTGAAAAGGTCATTTACTCCTTCTTAATGTTTAGCATACACAGACATATATTGTTAACATAGTTACTATTACATTAGTGAATGTTTGGACAGGCAGGGTCAGGTAGATGTCATTTATACTGATTTATCCGCTGCTTTTGACACAATTGATCACGGGTTGCTGATAAAAAAAACTGAATTCTTTTGGTATGAGTCCGACTTTCTGTAGACTTATTATATCTTATCTCAGTAATAGATTGAATTATGTACACTATAATGCTTTCCCTCACTTCGCGATCTGGCGTACCTCAAGGGTCAAATCTTGGGCCGCTGCTTTTTACCGCTTACATCAATGACCTCCTTGAATCTATTTCTTGCCCAGTATTAGCTTATGCTGACGATGTAAAGTTATATTCATCAATTTCTTCAGTTCACGATACAGATTTCTTGCAAGACAATCTGAACGCCTTAGTTGATTGGTGTGTTTCCAACAAATTAAAAGTTAATGTTTCTAAATGTTGCTCAGTTTCTTACACTCGTAAACGTAACACATTTCCTTCCACCCATGTAGTACTTACTGATATATCTAAAAGCAATACCTTCTGTGATCTTCGAATTTTCTTCGACAGCCAATTGAAAAATTATGCTTATCTGTCTCAAGAAAGCTCTAATTTATTATGCGTGTTTCCAAATATTTCCATGATTTAACTGTTTTGTAATCTTGGTTTTTTGCGTTCGTTGTGGGCGGTTTGGAGTATGCGGCTGTGGTATGGTCAACGCATTATCTTTCGATTGAGCGCATTCAACGTGAGTTTCTGAAAATCCTATTATTTAAAGTTGATGGGACTTATCCTCCCCGAGGTATTGAATATGCGCCCTGCTTCTGAGACACACCATGAATTCACTAACTTCTCGGCGTCAAGCATATGAAGCTAGATTTGGGTGGAGGCTGCTGCGTGGACAGATTGACTGCCCACTACAGCTGTCCAAACTGCAATTAAATGTGCCTTGTCAGTCATCGAGATTTACAGCGTCTTTTCCCATCCCTGTCTCCAGAACCAACGTTTTATTTAATGCTCCTGTTTCCCGTATGAGTCGGTGTGCTAATATACACTTTGAGGACGTTTTTATTTAAATGTATTAGAGTGAATGCATTTTAGTTTATTATTGCTCTTTGTAAATTTTCTTATAGTTCTTATACAGTTTTTTTTGATGTATGTTTATAATGTGCCGGGTTCATGTATACATTTCTTTAATTGTTTGTAAATATAATAATAATATAATAAATAAATAAAATTTAAAAAAATAAATAAAAATAAGAAAACATATATTAAAGAGAAACGCACATAAAGCCGACTCTAGACTTTAGACGCCGTTAAGTCGTGTCAAGAATTCACGTGAACTTGGCGTACTAGAACGCATCTCCACGTCACTGCGTGAAGGGGGTGAATAGGCGCAAAAACTATTCACACTCACGTTCACCGGTGTTTGCGGCGTGGGTCTACAGCCAGCTTGATGTACAACTGGGGTTCTGAACCGGATACGGATATAGAAACTGAAAATGAAGCTATTCCGTGTTACAGGAATTAATTTAAAAACTCAATCAATTGAAATTCATCTAATGAACAAAACATTAAGTACTGCTTAAAAAATTTTTGAGGTGTGACTTAAAGCAATTGGTGCAGGTTTCATTTAGGATACCCGACAGAAAGTTGTAAACCTTTATGCCAATATTTATGTGAAACTTATGAAATTTATTCTACTTTGCCGGATCACAGCGAAAAACGATTTGTACGATCAATATTATTTTTCACAGTGATACTTTTTATACTAGACGTTGTTACATCGAACGTATAAGTAAATAACATCTTGTTGTGGTATACTGGTAACTCATTAGAGAAGTATTTCGTATTGCAGTTATAACTTACTAGTAGATGGCGCTGTACTTTTAATCACACATAATTTTGTGAGGTTGGTGCATAACATCTCCAGAGTATAAAATTTAGTATGGGACTCTGGACTCTCCACTTTAATGCGAGTAGATCTTTATCAAACTTTGGGGTTTTACTAGACATTTCCGTGAAAGGATCAAATGAGTCCCTTGACCATCGTCCGTGATATTTTATGATACCGGACCAATAGTATAATACCAACATAATTTTTTTTCAGATTTTGTGTCGAAGTAAATCTAAAAGAATATTGAAGCGATCATTTCCTTTTATAAAATGACAAAACTTTTTTGTTAACATAAATGGTGAAAAGCGTTGAATGAAAACTAGAGGTTTGTTGATCTAACTAATGTAAGTTAAGAAGATAGAATGAGGGAGAGGTACGTTTAGTTTAACTAATGCTATATTAATGTGATATTAATCATAAAAACTGCTTAAACCGAAAGGCTACTGTTGCAGTAACACGTCTATTGCGTTTGGTTTAACAAACATATTTTAACTACATTTAACGCTATCTTTTTGATTAGCTATGGGTATTTTGCAAAACCTACCTAACGATGGTTGGATCAATGCATTTATTTCCATCAGTGTAGCTTATTTATAATGAATTTAGTCTGAGTTGAGAAAATCAGTTTAGCTACACTGCTGACGATAACAAATACTTGTTTGTAGTATATTGTAACCATAAAGTTGTGCTGTAGAGCATGAAACTTCTTGTTTTCATTTATATTTCTGTCATGAAGCTTCTGACTGTACCCGTATTTTCTTTCAATAAGTACGTAGTTCATACATACATATGCGCCGTTTCGTGCCCTTGCAATTGTTACGCTAAGTATTTGTCAAGTGGCCGCAGACCGCAGTCAACGGAAGAGGAACTGAAAAAAGAGTCCTCTTTATCCGCGAAAAAGTATATTCCTTGGCCGTTTGATCTCATCCTTTATGCCACCGACGTACGTCATTAACTTTGAAAATGTGTTTTTCAAATCGCCGTTTCTAATTACGACAGACGTCGAGTGAGCGGAAACCTCTCTGATGTTTACCGATTTACGTACGTATCGACGATGGGGTAGTAGAGAAGTTCGGGATCGTGCTTGATTCCTCTCGCTTTATACACAGATTCGAATGTCGTAAGTATATGCGCGGAATTGAACGGCGTATAGGGCCCTTTCAACGCAAAAGGAACGGCACTCTACATAATTGTAACACCCATCATCCGATAAACTAAATCTGCTGATGCCTGATGGCTTCGAAATATGTGTAAGCCGCCGGTATCAATTTCTCTTCATCACAGGCACCGTATTCATCCATGGAAACAAAGACGCGAGTAAATTGTTCTTGATGAGAATCAGACGTGACTAACTGGGAATATAATATTTCTTAAGAAAAGCTCCATTTTTACTAACAAGACCTTAAAATACTTTGGATTATTAAAAAAACTGCGTAAAACTGTTTAAATAAATTTTAAACTCTGCAGGTTCGTGGTGCCCCATTTAGAATATATTACAGTGTGTATACATGTTTTTACCAAAGCTTCTAAGCATGTACTGATTTTAAAATCAAAGCCACACTTTAATTGCTGTTTGTTACACTAGAGTACTGTTCACAATGTTTTTTTCTTAAATTTTCTAGTTGCTATTCACAGACCACATATGTAAGCGATTTGATGAGTTTGAGTGCTTGGATACTTGCAATCAAAATCAAGATCGTATAGCGTGACCTATCTCAACATATTTTTCAAGTTGCTTTAACATGTAATATTATTTTTATATGCAAATACTTGTTTGTACACATACTGTTAAAAGCATGGTCAACGCAGCGCAGCACCTATAAATTTATGCCTCAAGATATTAGCTATGCATGATTGACATCGGCGATTGCAGCATTGGCCATTACATACGTAATCGAACACCTACATATGTATATCTACGTCTTTTGCAATTAAGATTAGTAATAAATTACCTGATACATGGTCGAATGGACAGTGCATATATGATAGGATATTGGTCAGATTTCATTGTGTGGCGCTGCCGTTGATGCTTATCTGATAAAGAATTATTTAATGGGTTCTGTCGTATGGAATTTTAGATAATAGCTCATTTAAAAATAGATATCCGAATAGTTTCTTATTGAGTGAGGAACTATAAAACCGATTCCACGCCAATAAGTATTTGCACTGTGCGTTGTATTCGACGAAAATTTGTTCGTGCGCTCCATAATTTACAACACGCGTTATCCATCCCTCTCTCGGTGTCTAGCGAACTTTAAAGCTATTTGTGCCAAACAGTTGTGGTAGTGTGGCCTAGCTCTAAGCATATTTCTGAAATTGGTAGGGTAGAATCGATGCACGGCATAAATATCTTCGTTAAATTCAAGACTCGACGGATTACATAAATATTTATTGGTTGAGACCTGGATTAATCACACCACCTTGTAGGGCAAATTTTTGAAAAAAAAACTGGTAATATTGTAAGTACTCAAAAGATTAATGTTACCGCTATAATCAGTATCCTCTTTTATCATTTAATGCTTTATCGAATCTGGAAAAGTGCAATTATAAATGAACATATATTTATAAAATAGTTTTGTTTTAACATGCTTTTCCGTTTTTCTTTTTTCAGTCCTTTTTGGAAAAAAAGTGTCTTATCTTATATTATGCGTCCTTTCCCAGCTGTTGTCAGCACCTCTTTCTTCCACGTTCTTCTTGATCCGGCTCTTTCTACCCATTTCCTTTATCTGGAATATTTATTTAATTAATCTATTTTCATCTCTTCTCATCACGTGGCCCAACCATAACTAAGGTGGCCTTTTCTATCGTCGCGTCGACAGGGACTATGTTCAAATTTTCTCCGCATACCTGGTATCTAATGCTATCGTTTCTTGCTTTCCCATCTATTCTTCTAAAGAATCTCATTTCCGTACTTGTTAATCTACTTTTCTGTCTTCGTGTGGCTGTCCAAGATTGACACGCATATGTCAGTGTCGGTTTTGCAATTCGTTTAAGTATTTGGTTTAGTATTTCTTTCTTGCCTAAAAGTTTCTATCCCCTCTTCTATCTCAATTTTTTGTTTGTTAATTTTATATAACTTTTTTGTAAAATCTCTGTATGTTTTATACGAGGGATGTCCGGTTACTAAGGTACATTTGAGTGACACATCGCCTACGTCGCTCCGATCAGGTTGAAACTTGCACGCATTTTAGATATGCATACGTACTGCATAGGTGGCTATTGTCATTGCCTTAGGTTCAGTACAACGTGTGCAGTGACCGCCGCACAATGTCAATTCCAATCGAAAATACTCCAAGTTTGAAGTGCGAGCGGTCATTCATTTTTTGCATGCAAATAATGAAACACCTGCCGAAATTCATACAAAAAAATACTAAAAACTTACGGAGAAGGCGTTATAAGTCGAAAGCAAGTTAGTGTTTGGTGTAAACAGTTCAAAAGTAGACGCACAGATCTGAACGATGATCCCGAAGGTGTACGAAAAGAACCATCAACAACGAAAACGGATGAAAATCAATTAAAGGTGGATACGCTGATTCGAGAAGATCGTCGGTTCAAAATACGTGGAATTGCTCTACTGGCCGGCATTCCTAAAAGCTCTGTTAGTGAAATCGTATCTGAAGTAGGCTATCGAAAAGTGTCCGCGAGATGGGTACCAAAACTGTTGACCGGCCAACAAAAATGCAACGAATGGCGGCAGCAATGGAGCTTTTAACGCGCTATCGTCAGGAAAATGGATTTCTAGAGAATACGAAACGTTGGTGCACCAGCATACCTCGAATCAAAAAAAGACTCGATGACGTGGAAGCAAAAAATTCAAAGTTCAGCAATCTGAAAAAAGACAATGGAAACTGTGTTCTGGGATATGCAAGGCATTTTGCTCAAAGCGTTTTTACCACCGAAAGCGACAATCAACAGCGATATTTATTGTCAAATTCTCGAAAAATTACACAAAGCCATTCGACAGAAAAGAAGAAGGTTGACGAAAGGAATCAGGCTATTGCATGACAAACAGCTCAAATCAGACCAAGGCAGAAACACAATTGGGAAGTTACTGAAGTCACTGAAAGCTCATTTTTCTGGTAAGAGGTTTGAAGACGATGACGAAGTTCAAGAGGAAGCACTGCAGTATTTACAAACTTGGATGGCACCTTTTACGAAGAGGGTTACAAAAGCTTGTGCCTCGCCGGAATAAGTGCCTTAATATTGGCAACGATTATGTTGAAAAGTAGCTAGCAGTTCACGCTTTTACTTAGTGTATGTTTGATTTTTATAAATAAAGTAGTCTGTCTGTAATTCACAAATGTACCTTAGTAACCGCACATCCCTCGTATTAAATCTTTTCCAAATCCCCTATTTTCTAAAATTTTTCCGAAATCCTCCCTTTTTACCCTTATTTTCTTAATGGTATTTTGTAAATATTACAATTGTTGCTTAGAAGATGACAATCTAAACTCAGAATGTGTTGTAGTTTAATTGAAGATTTCTGTTACATCTTTATGCAGATCTAATCGATGTGACAAACGCGCGGCCTATTCCAATGTCCATATATCCTTTTAATAATTGACATTTTAATTCATTCCTAGCTACGAAGTTGTATTCATGAAAAATTACTTTAGAGAACCGAGTTTAAATTTTTTTTAATGTAAAAATAGTCAGCCGCAAAACATAAAGTGCCGTAAATGGTAACGAGTTTTATACACAAAATTTTCGCATCGCAAGCTCGACTTTAGAACATTTTCTCCTCTTTACCATCTTCTCTGTACCTACCTACCGACAGTCCTTTTCAATATTTTTTACTACTCTTCACCTTTATCGTCGCGACATTTATGAAAAGGGAGCATTTCTGATGTTAGGAGCAACAAAGTTTGAATGCAAGCCGACGTAGAGTCGTTGAAAGCACTTATTATGAGACATTGCACGTTTCCGAGGCGAGCTTTCGATAAAGAGAGCCGCTCTGTGCGCACCGTTAAAGGAGCCGACGTTGGTGCGGTGCCTGTAAGTCGTCGGAATCGGGCGGTGGAACGGGAGAGTACAATGAAAAGCGCACACGATTAACACACACGGTTCGCTTTAATTAATTTACGTCAATTGAATGAATTTAAATTCAAACGGCCACACAAATCGTCATACGCTGCACCCGATACGTAACGTTCGCCACTTATCCAATGAAACCGATGTGCGTCAGTTTAACGAGGATGTTTTCAAAAAGCGTTAAGTGATTCAACACAGAATAAGAATCGTTGGTAATTTTGTTTTACATTAGAATCTCTACACAATCACAAGCCACGTACATTAATTTATAATAAAGAACAACATCTAAAGTACCCACATCTATATTTCCTAGTTTTTGTTGCTGTGATTGTGCACACTGAGAAAGAGCTCCTTGAATCAAACAAATGTGCATCCACTAAACCAAATTATATTTTTTTAATTGCCGTAAAGATATATTTGATGGATTTGAAGTTATAATTTTGTCAATGTCATTTATTTAATCCAAACATTATGTCCACACTCCCTACCCTTGAAAGAAATGAAACAAAAATAAGGTGAAATCAAAGGCAAATTATCATGTTTTGGTTATAGCGACATGGACTTGATTTAAAATGTAAGATAGACACCAATGTAAACAGTTTTAATATTTTCTGTAGATGTAATAACAACAAACAACGTGACAGCCGTGTTTCGCCGTAAGCGCATCAATGCACCTTTGGGGAGGTGGTAGCTTTTCGGACCAGCCACCTATAGGTGGCTGGAAAAGTGTTATACTGGCCCGTATATAAAGGACCATTGATGTTACCTACAACTGAGAAATAATTAGCTCCCTCTATCTCTATTGCTACTCTCTTACGTACTACACTGTTGAAAATTTTAACTCTTTCTTCATTAATTTCATAATCAGAAGAGGTTCACTCCATTTCTGTGTTAATTTTATTAAAATTGTGGAAGTTAAAACTTGACAAGCCCTTATAGTAATCAGATAAGTATCATGAATAGGAAGAGTCTCCTTACACATTCTATTATGCCTAACTTTTCATGAATTCCCGGGATTGTATCAAAACGAAGCACGCATGCTTTTGATTGGCTAAAATATTGTTAAAATACTTGCGTCTGGCAAAATAGTCAAATTTTAGATTCTGCGATGTAGTGTCTCTTGTCCTTGAAATGGCTTATAAAGAATTTTGTAAGAATGAACACGAAAACAACTGATTATGAGAATATTAACGCCAACACTGACAAAATTTTCATCAGATTCTAAAATATATTTATTAGATTCTACCAAATATATCAAACAAAAGTAATTATCGGTTGAAACAAATTCAGGTTGTTGTTTTTAAAAACTATTTTTTCATACAAATAAAGTATTGTTAGGTTAAAGACATAATTTGAAAGATATATATTTGTTTGATTCAAGAAATTTTTTTGTGTGAGTTACCTTGGTATAAACCGAATGGTTCCGTTATACGACTTGATAATGGGAATCCACGTATTCCCAAAACACGTGTCGTCCCGAATTAATTAATACTTTGTGCGGGAGGAGTAATCCAAACAGTGTATTTTATTGTGCTGTCCCACAGTTCTTGTAAAGTAATCAATGGTGATCAATGAACATAATTTCATAGATATATGAGACCGTGCCTCTATCTTATCTTCATACCAAGTTCATTGAATATATTTGCTCGATTTAAGATCAAGCTACTTGTTAGATAGAAAAATAATGACTACCATACTAATTAGCAACTTGTAAGATATACGAAGGACATCATCAGTAGAAACTACAAAGGAAAAAGTGTTACACGTAGCATCTCTGGTTGAGGTAAAACCATGGAAGATATGCTCCTCACCAAATCACCAATGGAATAACGCAGTGTTACGGTTAATGGTTCAGGTGGCATTTTATGTTATTGTTACTATTACTTTGTGCTATGTATTTATGCTAGAAAAAATTTTGTTAGAAAGCTAATAATGATGAAAACCTCATGGGACATGTGCTGTGTTTATTGGAGATGTACAGAAGTGTTAATGTATTTCTCCGATGTATGTATATATGTATTAGATAGAAGATGAAGCATCCGCGCAGTAGAGTAATGCCTATTTTGTTCTAACAAACAACATCTAGGAGTTTCGCAGGTTCACTCTGTATGTACATATATATAATACTTTAAAAAATGCGATAACATAAAAAACTACATAAGAATTAATAAAATGATTCATAGAAAAAAATTAAGAAGAATTTGATGTTTACTAATTTTCTATAACAATTACTTCCTTGACAAAAAAAAATTAGGAAAATAAAACAATTTATAAATAAAGTTTGCAGTCGTGTATACACTTCCAATATAATATCAGGGATGGTTTTGTATAACAAACCATGTTTGTTTGTTTCAAATATTTGAGCGATTCTCAAACAAAAAAAACATAAATTCGTTTTAATAATATTTAAGTATGTATAGGGCCTGACAAATGTCTTCTATCAAAGTTCAATTGACATTTTAAAGATAACTATTTCTGCAATCAGTGAAAACTGTGCGTATTTTAGACATACACAAGATACGCAATGTGTTACACATGTTTTGCTAGCTAATGTAGTAAACATATAAAACAAAAATCAATTACCTAGAAGATATAAAAAAATATTGTTCCTTTTAATAAATTTATTAAATAGACAGCATGAATAAGAAACCAATTATTAGATTTACTCCTTCCTGGGTTATCAATAACCCTAATAGGATGGCCTAATAGGATTTATTTTCAAATATTTAATAATAAATAGTAGAAACGTGATTTTTTTAAATTATACATCCCCGGCATGATTTGGTATTTTATCGTATACCATCTCAAATTTAACTAGGTGACAATAATAAAACCGAAAAAGCTACAAATTTCAGGCCATTAATGAAGAACATCAACGGAAAACAATTTTTAAAATCTAGATAATAAAATAAGTCGAAGACTATTATTACGCTTATTAAATTGAATCAATATTTTTTTTGCTTTTATTACAATAGCATGAAAAATTATAGGACTGAACGTGAAACCTGTATTAGATTTGGCTACTTGAAATTGGGAGTTTGTTTATAGTTTGTTCTAAACTATAAACTTTCTCATAAGCTGTGATTTACCTAGTTGCGGTTTAGTTTGAAGTTTGATCCTGGCTACATTAATTTTACCAAACCCAGATTTTAGTGAGGTTTTGACTGTAGTTAGGCTGTTGGCTAAAATATTCTTGACAATAATTAGAGATTGAATCTACAATAATATCATTTGCATGGGTGTATCCTACAATTATAAATCAGCTTTTAAAACCATTTTGTCTCCTATTAAAAATCTCGGATGCCAATACAAATCAAAAATGTTACCAAATTCATTTCAGGACGACGATTATGCTAGCAAGAATATTGTTACTTATTTCCGAGATAGAACATATTTCTCGTTAAGCATTAAATATTGGGTTTTCTACTAAACTTTAGATATCTAAGATAACTCACCTCCAAAATTAAAATCACAACAATAACCTTTTAAAAGTCCAGTGTCTTTTTCAGTTAAATAGAAACACACGCATTTAAAATGTACACAAGTCAAGTCTCTAGAAATGTCTTTGATCAAAAATACAAGCGACTTTAAAGTCGCGGGAAATTATAGGAAAGAGACAGACGATCGAATTTAAAAAGAATTCAAGCTTGATCACTTGAATGTAGCGCTATACTTGGATGGATTCACGGACGCGTACCGATTCCGCTTGATTTAGCGGTAATTATCCGTTGAAATTTGTGGTCCGCTGGTCTTCGGCGATTTTGGCACGTGCTTGATAGTACGATATGTCGAAGACCGCTGCTGTGCTACCATGCGAAGCGGACCAAAGACTGGCTTCTGCATCACGTCAGTCAGCCGTACAGAGGTGACTTGATCTGAGTGTCGATAGGCGTGTCCGGGACGGGTAACACCCCCAGATTATTAAAGTGGGGAATTTTCCGAAGTGGAATTACATCCACATGGTACTTTTGCTTATACGCCGAAGACTCGTGGTATGCGTGTGTGTGTCAGTATGTATTTTCATTCAATAGCGGAGATACGTGGATTTTATAGTTTAAGAAACTGATGTTGCGCCTTAGAAACCGATGAAAGAGATGTACGGATGTAGAGAACTCTTGTATGTCATATGGAAGATCGTCAATAATTACACAAGCACATTTTAGTTTTGCAAAAGTAATGATGCACCAAGTTACACACTAAAAAATTTTCACCTACGAAACTATCCAATACTGCGAGTAAGGATAAATTCCCATTGAAAATTACATTCGTAAGGAAATTCCATAAGGAATACTTTTGCATAGGTAATTTTCAGTAGGGGGTTTCATTGATAATAACGTTTTTTACTGGTGATTTTGCATTAGTAATTTTCGTTAAAGCTTTTCATTTAAATATTTCCAATTTTACTATTGTCAGATATACTATATATTTCTACGATCTTTTACAGCATCTTGCGATGATTCCAAAATTCATTGTTAACGTATTAGATTCGTGTGCCGGGGACCCTGAGGCTAGCGTTAAACTATTTACCATCAGGATTAATTAAATCCGCGCAGGACTACCACCTATACTATTGTTATTTGAATTTAATATTAGAGCCTCCATTAGTATACAAAGCTCAGTCGATAAAGGCGAACTCTGTTATGTGGGGAATAATAGTAAATATGTCTAGCCAGGGACGACTGATGGGTATAAAAAATGTTACAAAATCAAATAATACTTTTTTTAAATATATTGTAAATTAACATTAAAACATTACACACTACACAACATAAGGGTTTGGCGGAATTTCAGACATTACATCACGAATCTACCAGATAATGAACAAAACGCCAGTGCAGTTAACCGGACCCAAGTTGCCACCATACAATCCGGAGACCGAGGAGATAGGCCGTTCGCTGAGAATACAGTATGGAAACCGTGGACATAACAGTTTTCGTCGCGGTACAATACATAATAGGGCCATGCGGACGGGGAATATTTGAGATGGTGGCGACGGCAACGAATTGAAAATTTCAGAAAAGTCAAGTTTGTGAGCGGAATTACTTGGTTTACATGGTGTAAGGATGTCATCCGCCTGGTTCGTCTATCGCGCCACTAGGTCCTATTGTTGAGCGGACCCATCCTAGAGTTCATCAAACAAGTCCAGGCCCTTGAGATAGCTCAGAATCTTGTTCAATGAGCGGGAATTACAAGGCTAGTGAAATAACGAGTGCAAAGGAAGGGGTAGGTACTTGGAAAAGTACGGTGTGAAAGATTTGGAAGGAGTTGGAACGAGTGACGACGGAAGAAGAAAAAAAAAACAGGGTGGAACACAATACACACATACATAGATAAGGTATTTGACAATTTAATTTATTCGTTCAACTTTTATGCACGTAGTTATTGTGATAATAACATTTCCAAATTATATTCTCAATACATCTTTTGGTTTTGATACTTTTGCTGTTAAATATTATCAAAGTAGTTGAAAATACATGCATGCTTGAAATCTCCATTCCTCAAAAACGTAAAAGAAACAATCCTACTTAATACAGAAAATGCTGCAAAAAATGATTTGTAAAACACAGCAGTAAACTTTTAGTGTAATATAACTTTGGTATAATAGGCGTATTTATCAAAAGTGAAATGAAACATTAACAGAAAATTGATTAATCTCCGCTTCTAAATCTTCTAAGATTTTCCACGATTAAGAATTATAAATGGATACAAGGAAACCACGTCCGAGTTAAATTCCGGACGACCCTAGGAATTCTCCTAGACGGCGGCTTATCTCGCACAAGAAGCATCAAAGACATATGATTATGGGATCAAATAAGACGGCTCTCTTCTGAACCAACGTTGACTATCATTTCTGTGAATATTGAGGCAATATCAAGGTGTAAGCAACAATGAAATATAATACAACCTGTGCCGAGTGAAGAAGTGCAAATGTTTGGCCATTTTCATGAAGCCAAACTTCGAAGGACCGTCCACTAATCAAATGAAAACAATAATGCAATTATCTCAACTGCCTAAACATCTCGGTTTATAAATCTTCTGTATCCTAATTATCCTTCAACAAGATTGTCTTTTTATAGTAGGTATACCTTATACCTACTGCTGGCATGATAAATAAATAAATAAACAATAAAGTGACTGTACTGTCTTCATATATAAAATTACAAAGCATTAATTAAAGGCTGTCTGGGAAAACTAAACAAATAAACTTTACTATCCTCCTCAATTTCCTTATTAGTGCTGCTAATAGCAACCTGCTATATGTTCGATTAAGGGAAGTTGGTATATGCATAAACCATAAGGTTTTGTATTTCTTTCATTTGAATTCAGAGTGGAACATCGAGAAAAGATACAAATACAGTAATATGTATGTCGGAAACACAAGAAAAGGCTAAGTGCAAACGTAGTGGAAATAAAAAGATGTCAGAAAACTAAAAGATATATAAAAAATAGCAATTACAAACAACCAAAACTGTGGAAAATAGTCTAAAAATAAAGATCCTCAGGTTTAGAGTTGGTTTCATATAATAAACTGAGTGGTGAGGATCTATAAGTACTAATACCTTTTAAAACCAAATATTTCAGGTAGCTTTCGCAATGTTTTATTGCTTCATCAGAGTCATATTTAGAGTAAAAAAAGGTTACAAATTCAACAAAATAAATCCATTAAGACAGTTTGAAGTTACTAAATTAATTACAACGAAAATTAAAGTGAGACGTCGACATGTGATTTGTTGTGCCTACAACACTGCCTTCATGGACTTATTTTGGTCAATTTGTAACCTTGTTTTACTCTTAATACGAATTCGACAAAGCAATACACATTTAAATTGAGTTGCGTTTTATTCCCAACTGGGTGCTGTTGCCCATTACTGCGTTCCCTAACGTAGTACTTCTTTGCCTAATCAAATATTTTATATATTATTGATGCAACTGTATTATGTTGTATGTATTGTTTTTTTCTGAAACTTCAAGTTATTTGGTTTCTTCATATTGCATATTTTGTTTACATTTGCGTGAATAAACTGATATATAAACACACTGTTCGGATTACTCCTCCAGCACAAAGTATTAATTAATTCGGGACGACACGTGTTTCCGGAATACGTGGATTCCCGTTTTCAAAGTCGGATACCGTAATCCGAACAGTGTGTTTATTGTGCTGCCCCACAGTCCTTACTATCTTTACCCAAACTGATATATGTACAACATGAATAATAATGATAATAATATCTTTATTTTCCAATAACAAACTTTCAGGTCACAAAGAGAAAGCAAATACAAGGCAATTATGTAAAAATACTTAGATCTGCATCTAAATATTCTTTTACAGAATAAAAATGAAAATAAAGTAGCAACCTCTTTAGTTCACATTAGAATTTAGAACTACTATGACTCACTAAATGTAAAGGTAACTTATTATATAATTTAATACCTGCAAAACAAGGATTATTCTCTCCAATGCATAACTTCATTCTCTTGGGTAACATATGATTGCTCCTAGTGAAATATTCATGAAACGACCTTGAATCAAGTTCATCCTTATGACTATGTACAAACATACAAATCTCTAAAATATACAAACAAGGTAATAGAAGAATATTTAAGTTCCGAAAAAGTAGGCGGCACGACACTAATCGATACACCTTGAACATACAACGTATGAGGCGCCTTTGGCCGATAAGTACCTGCGAAGCGTAAGTAGAGTTTCCCCAAAATATAATTCCATATAAAAGTCGTGATTGCACGTAACTAAAATATAAAACTCTGAGAACATTCCTACGACACCACGTAGGAAACGAATCTGAAAGAAAACCCCACTTATCTTAACACAAATTTGCCCACAGTGGGACTTCCGAGAAAAGATATCTTTGAAGTTGATTCCTAAATTTACTTAATATTAAAGAATTGTGGTAACAAGTCATCTGATAATTCTTTGCCTGCTGTGATAAAGAAGAACAACATTTTTAGTCGGATTTAAGAACAACTTACTGGCAAAGAATCAAAGAAATACTTGCTGTAACAAATTGTTAGCCGAATCGATTGCGCCCTTCTCGGAAGCACCACCAGTATATCGTCGGCATACATCACTATAAAGTAATCGATTAGAAAGGCGACAATATCGTTGACGTATAAAGAAAATAGAAATGGGCCCAAAACAGATCCCTGTGGCACCCCCAACGTGACAGGCACACAATTCGATTTATAAACCCCACCTGCTTTGAAAGCAGTAATTTGTCCAAACTGCGACCGGTCCTGAAGATATGAAGAAAACGGATTAACGATACCACGTACGCATCCAACTTATTTAATAAGCGATCATGAGGAACACAGTCGAAAGCACGACTGAGATCGCAAAAAATTCCAACCGGAAAGTCTTTTCTATCTATCACCTCCAAGACTGTTATAAAAACCAACTACAGCCGATACTGTAGATTTACCAATACGGAAACCACGTTGCGAGGCACTTAAAATACTGAAAGTATCCAAAAAGGAAGACAGTCTTATGAGCATACAATATTCAAACAATCTAGCAATTGCATCAGGGGTTATAGACACAGGTCGACAATTTTGTAAAAACTTTTTATCCGCCTTTTATAAGTGGGCCTTTTCCAATAGGAAATATTCTTAATCGAAATGGCAAGTTAATAAGGTAAGTAAGAGGTTTACATAAAACGACTGTAATGTCCTTAATAACACAACAAGTAATATCATCCGGACCACTTGATTTTTTATATTTTCAATAATTGAAGACATATAGAAATTCTTCCTCGGAATATTCAATAAGAGCCATAGACTACATTAGGGATAATCCCATTATACCGAAAGATTTCACTCTCTCTAAAAGATGTTGAATTGTGTAAATTAGTCAAGAACTATCACGCGAAGCTACTGAAATTCATATAAATTTAGATATAATTTTATTTTAAATAATTGGTACTTAAAGCAAGATTTTACTTATTATCAGAATATGCCTGGATTACTCAATAGAAAGGTGCATAAACTTGTTTGCAGTCGCTTCAATAAAGTCCTCCAAAAGACGGTTTCGTTACAAATATAAATAGGCAACAATATTTCTTTACAGTAAAGTTTTATCTATGTACTTAAACTTAAACCGCGTGGTTGATACAGGTTATTTCTAATGAAGGCATCTTCATTATTAAGTCATTATTGCGATTCTTCGGTTATACATTTGAAACTATTTTCAAGCAAAGTTATGAAAAATATTTTCTAAAGAGAAGAACTAAACTATAATTTCCTATATTCAAAACCTTACCGAAAGTCACCGCCTATTTTATCAACTGACATTTTGTTAAATTTATATTCAACTAAATAAAAATTGTGAATTGGTTAGAAAATACTGAATTTAAATTGAATTTATATTCAGTGAAATCCAGCACCTTCAAAATGAATATACCTATACACAAAAAAAATGGATATTTCCATTTTTTTTTTCATTTTTTCCATTTTTATTTAGTTGAATATCTATAATAAAATCTAAAGTGTTGCATCAGTTTTAAAGGTTTTTAATAAAAACCCTTTAAAACTGAGGCAACACTTTAGATTTTCAAAAAAAGATTACAATGTTATGCTGTACGATATACTAAGATACGTAGCATAAAGCTGCACTAGCTGGGAAAACCGAATTATGTAAGAAGTGTAATATTTTCTTCCTTCCGTTGCTAAGTAATAAAATTCTAACCTTACTGGAACAGTACATCCACCTTTAAGTGGATCTACGTTTAAATGTGGTATTTAAAGCTCTTTGGTTTAGGAAATTAGATCTAAAAGAATCAAAGTCTATAAAAGTAGGTAATAACAAGACGGCTAATGCTTGGATTTGATTTCTCAAAAAAAAATGCCGACGATTTTGATTTTTATTAATAAAGGTATATAAAAGCTTTATAATGTCTTATAATCTTAGAAATAATTAGCGATTAGCTTACTGTTTTTGTCGGTAAGAAATAATGTATACAATTGATGAAAGAGGGAACTATATCTTCGAATACTGTAATTATAAATATTGAAACTCTATGGAAATATCTCTCAGCAAAAATGAATGGGGTATCCTGGTGCTTTTCCGAGATCCACAAAATTCACGTAAACTTTCCTGTTATTGGTTAATTCCAACGGTGAAGAATACATGCACACATACAACCGAGTACAATTGCCAGATGCCCGCACTACCTCAGTTTGGCCATTCCATCTCGCGGTTCTCTCCTAAGAAAACGCATTTCGTGGGGCGTTACCCGCATTAGCTCGCCTGAGTGGCCGCGGCTCGAACGTAACGCGATTGGTTACGCTTCAGACGCCATTGTTCACGTAACACGTCGCGGCGGCGCATCTGTGTTCGACGCTTGCCCGCAGCGTCTTCGCAGTACATTTCTGTTGCAACGTCGGCATCTAAACAACGCTCCCAGCCATTGTCGGAGCATATCCGAGATTATTCATTAAGTTTTTGCCCCGCAGGATGTTGGGATTATACTTCGTTCCTTCGCTCTTGGTGGCACAGGTGAGGCAATCATTTTTTTGGTATATTTGCATTTAAGATTCGTATATATGCTAGATGCAATATATACATACATACATAATAGATATTGGTTTCACCTTTTCAAACGCAATTTCTGGCATTACTATATCATAATTTTTGCAAGTGAAATCTCCTTTACTGGATCATCATAAATTCTTCAAAAAACGCTTAACATATAACCTAATAAGAAACAATTTTGTTCAAAATAGTGATAAAAACAGTTGACCGAACAATCAAAATGAACAAAAACTCAAAATCTTATTTGTTTTAATTGCATTAAATAGAAGGAAACTCTCCTTCCATTATATTATGCAAACAGTGTAGGTACATATTTTCTAAATGACTTTTAGATTTACTGTAAATTTAATACATTTCAATATAAACATAATTGATGGAGTTAAATGAATGCTTTAGACATCTAGTTCTAATCTAAATTCTATGAAAGGCGACAGCTATTAATAAAGATTATGTATGTTAAGGGAATGCAGTATTGAGCGTCTCCCAAGCCAACGGGAAATTGGCGGCGATAGTAAATTTTTCGTATGCGAATTTGTTGATACTAGCAACAAGTAAGCGATAGTGTGGGCACATTTACTACAATATATCCTAGTATCGACGATAATTTAGCAAACGAAACTTTCGTTGTCTCTGTGAATATTTTTGGTTTGAGAACGCCTTTATTTCTTGGATAGGAACGGCTAATTAATTTATATTAAGTAATACACTCAACCATCTAAACATAAATATATGCAATGTACCGTATGCATCGTTAAGACACAGTACAATGGTCAATCAACAGCATGATGGACAATGCCAGTTGAATGAAATATTTTGAATCTTTGAACTTTTATAGAATATTATGCAACAAGAATATTATGTGATTTATAATGTTCGATGATGATGCTAGGTAACGAGGCACAAGTCGAGTCATCTGCGCAACGTCCAAGAAACTAAATTGCGCATATTCGAATTTATTAATAGCTAATAGTTCAAAGATCTCAATATTTCTAGACCGTGATCCTATGTATTTAAAAATTTAAATATATTTTTGGTTGCCTGATCTGTTTCAAATAAACAAACTTTTTTAGACTCCTATAGCACGACCGATGTATTTTTAAGATATGGACACAGCTTGAGGGTGGCTCCAATGCATTCGTTTATGAGGATTTCTTGAGTGTAAATTAAATTTGATTTATGTAATGTCAGGGTGCATTCTTAAAAAGCAAGATCCAGGCAAGCTTACATTGCACAAATAAAGGATCTATTCTTACTTGAATCAACAACCAAATCAGAACTACAACAAATTATTCCTCAAACATCGCTATTTTGATATATAATCTTCATTAAAAATACGAAATAAAATTCAAGTACCTCTAAAATAAATTTTTTTAATTGATAAATTGAAGATTATCATCGCATTATAGCAAATTCTGGAATATGTCACATTCCTCCTAAACAAAATCCTAAATGATCGTGCAAATGTTGCAGAAAAATTGGTTCATAGGTCTGGACTAATTTCAAATTGTTGCCTTCTTAACAATACATAAGGCATGCATTTTATCATGGAAAGTCAGAGATAAAACTGATTGCTTCTGCAGATGTAAAATACACTATTTAATTCAAGTGTCGTCGATATTAATTGTTTCTGTGCTGCAAAACCTTTATACTTCTTTATATGTCTTATTAAGACCAGAGAAGATACCTAGGCTTTAATATTACCTATAGCACCATGCCTTCCGTGTATTTTCATACCCAACATACTGACTTTTTAACTGAAACATGAAATTT
Organism: Osmoderma eremita; assembly: GCA_031763485.1. Lineage (NCBI taxonomy): Eukaryota > Metazoa > Arthropoda > Insecta > Coleoptera > Scarabaeidae > Osmoderma > Osmoderma eremita. The sequence goes on along the minus strand of JARFOC010001213.1, from coordinate 658,652 downwards.
GCGCAGTTGTATGTTCCATGTACTTGCTCCAAAAAGCTATAAATAATTTTCAGTTACAATTTGAAAGACCAGATAACATCTGCATTTGCACATATCAAGGAATTGAATAATTCATATGAATGGAAGTTGTGACACAAAAAATAATACTCATATAAAAACTCATTATAAAAACTTATATTTCAGAAATTAATTCACGGATACTAGATTGCCAAAGTTTTCGTTTCTTACCGCGGGTAACTGAAGTACAGATGTACAAATATGGTTGCTCTAATGTTTTCAGAAGTTTTATAAGAAAGATTCGTCACGAATTATGTTAACCGCCTACCATTATCTTTTTGGTATTACTATTACTATTAAGATACTGTCGCGTAGGAATAAAGAAAAAATAAGGAGATACTCCTTAAAAACCATGCTTATAAGGTACATATATAAACGAGCATATGCTTTACACATATATAAGCATATGCTCGTTTATATATGTACCCTGTACATATGTATCAAATACATAAATGTCCCAAAGGAGTTTTATATTTTTTATTCGCATTTCTCCAGGCCCATCACTTTCTTGTCTATGAGTAAACGTCCCTAGGCTGAAGTGCGGTACCAATGACATCTCAACTGTCCCTAGGGTTGACAGCAGACGAAGGACCACCCTGTGACCAACTAACCGCCGTCTCAAAAGGACCGCCTCGCTCATCTGCCTCAATTTTAGACAAATTAGAAGCTATTCCACCAAACATAAACATTTGTACTATATACTGGCATGTCCGTATTGACGCAGAGTAAACAAATAAAGCTCTTTCCCGAAATTCGTTTCCTTTAGTCCTCGTAATACCTGTAAACAGGATATTTGTGTAACTGAAAAAAAAGAGGAAAACAAGGAAGACATTAAAATTCGAAATTTATTTTTGTGAAAAACGTAAAGAGAATTGTAATTAGAAGGTATGTAGTTTTTCATTTCTTCTTATAATCTTTATTGTGCCTGTATCATATTAAAACAAGCATGCTTAAGTAAACTAAACAGTTCTTAATGACCCCCACTATATTCTCGCTGTTTATAGTTGCCGAAAGTGTTGTAACAAGACGTTTCCATATTACTATAACGAAATAATGAGTCAGTGATAAATTGCAAAGAAACATGATACTAATTGGTGCAAAGGATGTTACATGTAAAGCAAAATGTTTTTAATTAAGGCGGAAGTTCAAATTACATAAACAAAAAAAAACTAGATCGTCTTCTGTAAGACACTGATAAATTATAACTCAAACAATATTGACATACCGTACTTTCACTTAAACTAGGAACTTATTACTTTCATTTAAATTGTTTATTTAATATTTGTATAAATACTTACATGCAATATATGAGAACAGATACTACCAGTTTGCTCTCTTATGAGGAAAAATAACTATCCTAGCGCTATCTTAGTTTTTAAAAATATAAATCCTCTTGGATGTTATTTGCTTTAGGCTAAGGGGAAGAGAATTATAATTAGTTACGGGTGCAAATGCGCTAGTTAAGAAGGTATATTTAAATTGCTTCGATCAGCGAGATATGTATTTATAAAGAAATTCATCGCAAACCAAATGACATACCTCATAGTCCAATGCCGTTGAAGAGAAAAATCGTACACAGATAAAAATTTTAAAAAGGAACCTATGGAATCTGTATGTAGAGTAAAATATTTCTGAAAAAAAGTGAAGAATATTTCGTCGGTATATGCTGAAATCTCCAAAGAAATAGAATTTTGTAATTTTCTCTTTTATATTCAATTCGTTATGGAGAAGTCGTTAATTTTCTTAGTTTGTTTCTTCTCTCTGTTTGAAAAAATTCCATTGATATGAAAATTAAAAAAATATGTTTTCCAAATTAATTTGCCAATGTAAAATCTTAAATCTTATCTCGTACTGAGTTTCATCTACAATATGTATAAATGTTTCCGTACTGGTGTTTCATTTTATTATTTTTTTAATTTAATTATTTTATTAATTACTAGATTTGGAAAGAAGTTAGTTACGTTCGGAACATCCGTATTCCTATTTATTTTACTTCAAAATAGTGGCATTCGGATCATTCTATTGATATGTTGACATTCGGAAAAAAAGTCAAACGTAACTCCGTGCTTACATACATTTACATACATACATACATTTATGGCAGTGGTACCGAATGTTTTCTTATCCGGGGTCCAAAGTTGCTACCAATTAATTTTAGAGGGTCGGATGGATAAAATAGTGATTTGTAATAAGTTACAAACAATATAGCGCGAATTATTTCTTACAATCAATTTTATTGAAATTTTACACATTAATTACAGCTAATAAAGAGATAAAAAATCAATGTCATGACTATGATTTATCAGCATTTGGTTGCGTCTGTGTTCATGTTTCTTTTGACTGATTTTCATACACGAAAAGCTTGCTCACATATATACTGTCGTGTGTTAAAGTGACGGATAGATTCTAACCTAACAAAATTGTACCAACTACATCAAATAGGTACCAACTATGAAAATTAAAACATCTTGGGTATGGGTTCTTTGGTTACATTCATTAAATGTAACAAGGCAACCGCGGGAATAATTAATTTATGGCGGGAATTTTAAATTTTAGTTAGTTCAAACTATGGCCAACTAACTATCAGTTGGCTTTTCCTGTTTTTTCGCAAAAACTTTCTAATTAAATATATTACTTTTTTTATAACTATAAAACAGCGAATGAAACACTATCAAACAGAAGGAAATATTGTCGAACAGAGTGGGACATATTACTAAAATATAATTACTAAAGAAGTCAATTCTATGAATTTTATTCCATACTTTACGATTTCGGCGTATATATTAATATAAGATTTGGTAATACCATACAATATGGGTGTTAGGTGAAAGACGTTACGTGAATTCTATAATATAAACCCGGTATATTTTCAAATAGAGTCGGAAGAGAAGGATTGGGCTTTCAGAAATATCCCAAATATTACAGAAGATATCCGTATTTCAAACATCATCAAGGGTCTAAATTATCCAGATTTTCTGAAATTTTACCAACCTTGAATGTTTTAACGTTTCAAGATGGCCATTATGCATTTCTATATTTGTCGCGGTGTTTATATTAACGCACCTCGAACTAATTCGTTCTCAATTCCCATTGTTGGTCCCATCTTTGGACTTAGTTATACTAGATTTACAAAACATACAACTGAAGGCATCTGATTGCTAAACGGACAGCATGGATATTTCGGTATATTTGGTTCAAATTAGCAACACACATGTTTAAAAGTATTTCCCAAAAGTTAGGATGAAACCTTTTGCAGTGTGATGACACAATAGTGTAGCTAATTAGATATACCCTTACAGAACCTAAATACATTTATAAAATGCATGGAGCTTACAGCAAAGGATCAAAACACCCTCATTCATCAAATGTATAGGGAATGATTCGTTACAAATAACTCAAATGCAACGGCGCTTTCACAGGGGTGTCGACCCCTTGCTGTATAGGGCAAACTTACTTGATTACATAACTCATAACGCGATAAACTGCTGCCCACCCACGTTTTGTAATAGAATATGATATATTTATTAATAAAATAAACAACTAAAACTATTAGTTAGTTGTAGCATTTCGGGATAGGGTTTTGGAAAGATTGTTGTTGATCCAATTAGGTTGCGTAAGAATTAATGTAATTTCCTGGTTAAATACAAGGGAAGTTGATTACTCCCAGTCACTCTTAACAAAAAACACATAGGCGTAATAATAACTTAACCAGTCGATGCCCGAAAGCAATTGGGGATGCTGGACACAAATTATTAATTATTATTAACGCACTATTTATATGTGCATAATGAAATGGAAATTTATAACATCTTCACTCAATGGACCTACCCCATATAAATAAAAATCTCAGAAAGATCCGCAAACTGTCTCTATCTATCCAGCGTAAGTGCTCCCTTGAGTCATGATAAGCTGAAACCGATCTTTTCAATCTTCGAAGGCCGCAATATTGATGTTGTCTGCAGATACCTGCAGTGTAATCCTTATAATGTAAAACCCTGGTCCTTTTCTTTGGGCTTAGTAAAAGTTTCATCCTTTTACACGAAAATACCCACCGTCAAAGAGTACCGACCGATTATTTAGTTCATAAGCCATACCAGCTATATCGTGTGTATTTTTTAGAGGTGCATGGAAATTATTGTATCCCTTTCTGTTGTCGACGCTCCACGTATGGTGTTTTCCCTCTTTTTTGCTTTAATGGCTCCGATATTTCCTAATACTGCGCACCAAGTGAGAATATGAACTCACTGGTGATAATAAGGGGGTGCTTTCTGCTGTATTTATATATTAAAGGAACCGCTCAACCCCGATTAATCGTGAATTAAGATTTCCCACATTCGGCTCCCAATGCGGTTTCCTTTATAGTTTAACACTGTTTATTGTGTGCTATTGCAGGGATCATATTAACAGATAAGGAAACGTCTATAACCTATAACATACATGTCTATATACGAACCCACTTATATATTTCTTTTTTTTTCCAAAAGCAATTGTAGAACACGTTTGCAAGAAGATATGAAAAAATGTATACTTAGAAATAAACATAATGCCAAGATTAATCAATCCAAATATGTGGAACTTTATTAGTTATTTTCCCAAGTTGTGTATATTCAGTAGAATAAAACATTATAGTAATATTTGTATATGTATGTATGTGTATGATTAATGGTTAGATCCATTGACGAAACACAGATGTCGTCAATAATAATTTTTTAGATGATCAAACAAATATATATACTACCAACCTGCTATTCGTCTGGTCATCTAAAAATTGACTATTGGCGAAATCTGCGTTTCGCCTATGGAACTAACTATTGACCATATATGTACACTCGTGGCCACATAAAAGTGTCTGACCTAAAATCGAGAACTCCAATATCTTCAACGTTAACAGTGTAACATCTGGTACCCTTGATGTTCGACTGCTATTTACATAAACAAGTATTTATTTGAGGTCGAAAATACGGAAAGATTTACTACTACGTTAAAA
>JARFOC010001213.1:628173-653508 GCA_031763485.1 Osmoderma eremita | reverse complement strand
TATCAGAAATAATTTATAAAATAGCTTTCAACACAGTATTCCTTTGATTTCTGCGCTTACAGAAACCCCTCTGTTATTTTATATTTAGAACACAAGAAAAAAATACAAACATTTCTTTATCTAGCATACATTTCAACTCTGCGCTAAATCTTGCTTAATAGCATACTTCAATAAAAAAAACATCGTCTCGTTCCCCTACCCGATGCCGACTAGTATAAACACACTCGTACACTGTAAACACATCTAAAAACTTGCTTGTCGGTCGGAAACTTTTATGTGGCCACGAGTGTACGAATATGTTAATATAATATATGTCAGTGTTATTCCACTGGTGATCTGGTGAAGAGAATATTTTTTTCCTTGGCCAGAGACATTAGTCTCGCCACTTTTTCCTTTGTAGTTTCGACTGAGGATGGCACCATAGTTGCCGAAACAAGTATTTTTGATTTGTTCTACTCTTTCAAGCCTCGTGCTATATCACAATTGTATGCATTCACAAAAAAGGCAAAAGTTATATGAGGAAGTATTGATAAATACAGTATAAATTGTCACAAAATTTGGCAACAAAAATGTATTTATTCGACATGATCTCTTTTAGGACTTAGAAATTTATCAGAACGTTCATAAAGCCCTTCAAAAAATTCTTTGCCTAGGTCCGGATACCACTTCTCATTTCAAATAGTTTTTGAGTTTTGGGAACAAAAATGGTTCGATGGTACTAGAGCCGGTGGTTAATCATATCAAAAGCAAATTCGTGAATTGTCTTCAGTGCAATCAACGACGTGTGAGCAGAAGCGTCGTCTTCCAAAAAAACAGCACACTTTTAGCAAGATTTCCACAATTTTCGGAGATAATTTAGTTAGCAACTTAATATAGTATGCTACCGTGATACTTTTACGATGTTCCAAGTAATCCATCCCATTTTTTGTCCCAGAAAACTGAAGCAAGGATCTTGCCAGCCGATTTTTTAAATGGAATTTTTTGGGTTGTGGAGAACCAGAATACTTTCACTCTTCAACTCCTTAGTCTCTGGGTCATAGCTATGGCTCCAGATTTCGTCTAACCGATACAAAAAGTCCGAGGAATCATCTTCAAAACGGCGGGAGATTTGCTTGGACGTCGTAATTCGAACGCCCTTCCGATTACCACTCAAGCATTTCGAAATCCATTGGAGAAAAGCTTTCTCATGTGCAAGCCGTAATGATCGATGTAATCACACCTTTATAAGAAATGTGTAATGCTTCTGCTATACGTTTGAAGCCAATTCGTCGATCGGACGCATTCAATGTTTCCGGAGTGGACACAGAAAATGGTCTTTCAGAACGGTGTTCATCTTTGACTACTGATCTTCATGTCTTAAATTCCGCAATACAGTTTTTAATATTAGTCTATGAAGGGCACTGATAAGCGAAGGTTTCATATTAGCCAAAATTTCTTTTCCAATAACCACTTCAAAAATAAATATTTAACTGACCGAAGCTCGATTTTTTCAAAATCTAGCTTATTTTCAGTCATTCAATTCCAAAACTTTCACAACTTCGAAAAAGTATTTCCCACCTCCCACTACCATGTTCAGACTATGCACTAGGGCGTACAACGGCTCATTAATGCGCCTACATACGTGGGGAAGGTGAAGGCAAATTCAATACGAAACTCGTATTTATAGTACGTAATGCAGTATTGAAGCATTTCACAACGTATTTATAAAACATCATAGTTGTAACCATAGCAACCATATCAACTTTTGTCTCCTAGAAAATTTCCAAGCTAATTGCTTAGTACAGTTTGCTATGATTTTCCGGGGTTGAACCGTTTCAGAGTGCGGTAAATACAAAACATAAAATTAAAATTATATCCCACCAAATAAAATGATAAAAGAGAGCAGATTCAGATCACGGTAATTGGACGTGTTATTGTTCACGTAAACCTTCTGATGTAAGATTTGACACAGTTCACTCCAGGAAATCCTCATAACAGAGGTTCTGGCCGTGGAAGCCTTCGACAATATATCTTTTACATGTTTCATCAAGTGAATCAATAATATCGTAAAACCGCTAGATTTGTATATTACCAAACGTTCGCAATTTTAGGTCTAATAATGATTGCACTTACACTTATTGTTAGTTTCGCCGGTTCTTGAACCGGTTGCTGTCGAAGAATGTATATTTTCTTGTATGAAATGTAACTCACGGTGTGTGAGTTACATTTCATGTTTGTATGAATCCTTGTTCGAGTAAATCGGCACCACTTGGAAACTGAAAGGTGAGCACTTTCAGTTGTCGTTTTTAAAATTACCCCCACAACCAGGGGCACAACACTGACACAACATGTGTAACCCATTTGCAGCAGATGAGATGACACGAGAAGTAGCACTTAAACACATTAATAATTGAAATTAAATTGCACACTTGCTTACGAATCAGGTTATTCACCTGTTTTGTGCATTGCCCTAACTGAATGCCTCGCGCGTTGTTTTGCCTGACTTATATGACGTAACACGCGCGTGACGAAAAAGACTTTTAGCCTTGTCTGACGATGCCGCTTGTTATCCCATCATCAGAAGATATTAGACTAAACCGAGTTTAGTTTGGTAAATATATTACTGCGACCGTTTCTTCAATTAGAGAGTTGAGAACATCAATAGTTAAACTCGTATTTAAAGACTTAAAGTAAGTCCTCTGGTTTTAAATTTAGTAATCATACAGAAATACATATAAAATTGGACTGGAAATAAATTTATATACTTTTTAGTTGCGTTAGAACATTGCAGATCAAATCGATTTGCTACATTTCTGATTCCCAAATAATTTTCTGACCAAAAATTGGCATTACTTAACCATATGCCCCACCTGGTTAACACTGGTTTGAAAAAAAAATGCGAGAAATGTCCACTATCATATTTTGCATATGCAGTATGCAAATGAATCAATTCCACTCTCTGTAATTCACATAATATGTATTTAATTTAGACCACTTGCAATAGAATGAATAATAGTCTTACAACAAAACAGTATGTTCACATACCACATTATTTCTCCAGGAATTAAAATAATTATAAACATCTATCAGTCCTCATATTGCACCGATACCTTTCTATTTTCCTCTTTATTTTTATTCGCCATAATAAATATTGGAATCCGGAATATTGGAGCAATAAGTCAGTAAATCAACACTGGAATCAGTGCCGAAAATTGTCAACGCACAAAAAGACAGGTGAAACCAAAGCCTTTACATACGGAGCAGGTAACATCATATGCCGCTATCTGCGTTAGAAATCAACTCGAGACACAGAGATGTCAATAAGTTGGGACCCCGTTTTTGATATGTTGTGGGCTGGAGCGGTGTTTAGCCCGCAGTTATTAACCCGTCTCATGTAACATCCAGCCGGCGTTTGATAGAAAGGATTGGTTTACAGCGGTAGTATAAAAAAGAGTCTATGCGATCTAGCTGAGAAACTTCTTTCTTAGAGTGATATCCTAAAGAAATAATACGCATTGTATGAAGTAGGTGGAATTTGTGCCTTACCTGCTATACACCTAATGTGAGATTATTTGAATAGCGGTCCTAGTAATAATATTGTTGATATAAACTTTTCAACTTAATTATTTTTGAAAAATATTGTGCATGGTATAATTCATCTTTCAATTTTCCTTTAACCCTTCTTTTTCTTCTTAAAGATTGAAGAAACTGTTTACTTGTAGAGAAGTATTTAAACCTTATGCCATATGTATGTATATGAGTGCATTTACCCGATCCCAGTATCAAGCTCAATATGAATATAACACACGAGAGTGCGTCAAATTAAGCTTGGGTACCACAAAGGACATCTAAAAGGAAGCAGAATAGAACCACAACACAAATTCTAAAAAGAATTACCACTAAAGACCATAAAGTTTAAATTGAAACAAAGTTTAGTGAGTTAGTCATTGTGTATATGAAATAGACATATACATGCTGATTCATTTTCGACCCACACCATGGGGATCTCGCTTATTATTGGAGATAGAGGGTAGATTTAAATTTGGCAAAGTTGAAAAATTTTGTGTTTGTTATGAATCCGAAGAAAAAGTAAGCCTGCGACAAATGACGTTCGAGATTTTTTTTAAAACAAAGAAAAACCCATTTTTTTCATTTACCTTCAGCACTTTTATTCGGCCTTGCAGAGAAAAACTGAAAACACATTCCCAGGGTCACTTTTGATCTTCTAGTTAATAGTATACTTAAAATTTTTATATGACGTTTCAATTATCGTTCGTTAATAATAGAGAAATGTCGTACACCAACGAAAAGAAACGATATACGTTACGTATTTTTATTTATCGAACCGAAATACAACAATAGAGAGTACAAGATATTTACAACTGTATCCAGAACGACAACAGTCATATCGAATCATTCTTCTAGATCTTGATAGAAACTTCGAGAATGGATTGTAATATTTATGTTAACAGGAATTTGAATTAAAATGAATGGAATATTTTGTAAATGGTAAATTAGAGGTGTGTTTCGCAAAGTTTATGTTAGCTTCGCTTGTAAGAATAAATGAAAATAATTTTTTTATCAAAATATATTGAATTAGTTTTAGACAATGATCGACGAAATAAACCACTAAAACGTTAATTTATTATTACATATCAAGGAAACCCTGAAAGAACAATCATAGTTACTTACATCCTATGCTCCAATCTTGTAGCTAAACTATAGCTAACTATTTCCTCTAGTATTTTTTTGGTTACCTCTCGCTTTTTCTATATAATTACAAAGTCGTCAGCATACCCTGTTATCTACCCTGCTTTCGTTCTTACTGTTCCTTTATCTATTTTCATACATTAAATCAAAATTTCCAGGTGGCATCAGTTATTTCGGCCGATAAGTATTCCCCTAGTTATGTCTGAAATTTTAGGAAAAAATCATGTTTTCCCAAATATCTGATTTTATTAGCAAAAATACACTACCTCCATCAGTACAACCTGGTTTTAGAAGTGGCTGTGGATGTAAAGCTGCACTTTTGAAAGTAACAGCTGATATTATCGCTTCAACGGAGAAGGACCTTGTCACTGTATCGGCCTTATTCGACTTCTCCAAGGCTTTTGATACTGTTCAACATGAAATCTTAACGAGCAATAACTTGTTTTTCCGATGGCCCTTTTCTCCTTGTTAATAATTTGCTTAAAGATCGTAGAGTACTGAGTACTGTTGCATCGTTTTCAGAAGGCTTAGGATTCGTGCCTTTGTTTTGTTTATGGGATGAGCATGATTGTATCCCATAAATTAAATAAATACGTATATGACCCATATAAGTGTTAAACGATGTTATATGTTAAACAAAAAAACTTTGACTGTCGCCTCTTTTTTAATACTAAACCAGAAATTATACTTCCAAGAACTGTAGGAATAGAGCTGTAACAATATCTAAAAACATCAATTATACTTAGTTTATTTTCGCCAATTAGTCGTTCACTACACAAGTGGACGAACATTAAAAAGCCCTGCTACTATTTGTATTACAGAATCTCGCGACAATAACGGCATGTTTACAACTAGTCTATAATTGAATTTGGTATACGTCTGTGACCATATGAAAGCGCCGGTGTTTCTATAACGCAATCGAAGAATTCCAAAGTCATTCTGCTTTCTTGAGACGTTGGTCGCCTCCTTTGATCTCAATGGTCGCTGCTACTGGCTTTTTATACAAACTTTTTTCTTTCTTCTCAAGCTTTGACCGCTCATTACGAATTATCACAATGTCCATCTACTGTTCTGTATTTATATACATAGGTGCAGTTGGGTTACCGCTATTGAAAATTATATGCTATTCATTTTTCTGGGTGCTATACTCGTGTAGAGCTTCGTTTATAAATAGCGTAGACGGTAAGATTAGTTCGTTTGCAATGCCGAAGTTGTGTTTACTTTTTATTTTATTCTTTATTCCAAGAGTGATTTAGGTTCTTCAAGTCATGCAGTCATACTCACATGGCGGTAAATAACAAGCCAAATATTCTATGGGTGATTGAGTCTATTTTAATGTTAAGAATGTTGTGCTACTGTTTTTGTTGAAAACAAATAATTGTTATGTCAATAGGAATAGAATAAATATCTTTCCCAAATCCCTTGTTATACGATCTGTCTTGGACTTTCATAATGTCGCTGTATGCATCAACTCTTCATTATCGGCAGGAGATACAGAACGCAGACATTCACCATCATAAGTACTTTTATCGAACAACCCTAACAATTTTTAAATTTTCTTCCGTATCTAAGTAAAAGCATACCTAACCATTTGCAAATGGCGTATGCATCTTTTCCAAACGCAATATTCATATGAAACAGTCACCACGTAGAACTATAAAAAAAGAAACTAAGCAAAACTTAACACCAAAGGGTAGTCAACGTTTCAGAAGCACATGGGACAAAGGTAAAAGAATTAAACATGTATCCAACAGCGAGACACGAAGAGAGTAAGCTAAAAACAAATATCAAATTAAAAAATGAAATAATAATAACAATTACGAATTACGATGTACAAGGCCCTTTTCCCAGTAGGACCTGACATTAACTTGAACTTTCTAAACTCATGTTTGTGCTAAGACTTAGTTGACATCGTTCAATAGGTTCTAATAGATTACCAGAATCTTTAAAACTTTCTTACGATAGTATTAATGTGACTTATATAACCAATAATAATATGAAAGGGCAATTCATACTTAAAATTGCGTTTTATAAGGAAGTGTTTAACCTTCATATCCAAAAGTGACGTTTCTTTCCACTTTCGGGTCCTTCTTGATGTCTCCATTAACCTCATCTCCCTGCATCATTATATTCAGGGGTTCTCTGGCTATTCGTGTTTTTCCATTTCTAGCCACATGTTCTTCCCACCGGAGCCTCTAGACTCTGATATAGTCTGATAGAGATGGATCTTTGAGATAACAGTACATAGTTGTCTTTTGTTCGCCCGATTTCTTACTGACTGATTCAAGTATTCAACTTAATGATTTTCTTTCAAATTATTTGCCAATCATTCACTCATTCGCTGCAATTGCTCACAATAGTGTCCGAAATTGCCGAACAATTTTGCCGACCATACTTACGGTGTTCGAAAAGGTAATTCTGGATAGCAAAAATAAAAAATACCCTTACCACTCAATGAGTGAAGAACTTCGGATACGTGTTTCGGCAACTAGGTTGTCATCCTCAGCAGAATCTACGAAGGACAGTGAATAACAGTGTTATTAAAGTGGTGTTCTGTGTGGTGCATATCTTCCAGAGTACGACGTCTAACATTATCTTCCTTCGTAGATTCTGCTGAGGATGGCAACCTTGTTGCCGAAATACCTATCCGGAGTTCTTCATTCATCGAGGTGGTAAGGGTATTTTTCGTTTTTTATTTTTGCTGTTTTAAGCCACCGTATCCTATTATTATATAATTCTGGATAGGCTGACCAATTACTTACAAAAAGAAAGGAATTAGAAGATTTTGTTTTTATGAATATCTTGGAGACTGATGTGCAAGCTGGATTATGGAATAAGGGGAAGATGCTAGGTCTCCTAAAATCATATACAGCTGACTGAAAACAGGTAACAGAGTGGAACAATATTTCCGAATTTAGTGAATTAAGTGGGATCCCGCAGGGATCCATACTAGCCCCGCGTTCTTGTATTGTATGTAAACAACTTACTTGCAAGTATCCACATCCTTGGTGATACAAACGTCAAAGTTGTATGAGGTACCCAATCCGAAGAGCCAGTTTCAGAAGTGTGAGCAAACTCAAAGCAAACATAGAAAATATTTAAAACTAATTTTCACCACCAACTTATTACCGTGTTTTTTGTGGTGCGCTAATCCTTCACATCTATCACCAATAAGATATGTGTTTAGAACAGCTTGCATTCACTACACAATCTAATTATGCTTTTTCTATTGTAACAATCTCATTTGATAGTGATTAAAACAAACATATATTGTGAATATATATTTCAACTTGATAATAATATATATATATATAATATAACATATTACGTTATCGTAAAATATGTACCTGCTCTCATTTTTGATTCATATTGCAAGTTAAAGAAATAATGGGTATTCTTATTTCTTATTCGACTCCTTGTCGATGTATCCGTGTCATAGTGTCAGTATTTTACTGTATTTGATTTATTTCTTAATAGATATCCTTGATGAAAACGACGCTATCTGGTACATTTGCCTTGTAGAAAGTTGACAGGTTGACAACGGCAGTCGAGCCGACGATCCTTGTTAACTTATTCTTTCAGTTAATTAGATTCTGTTGTGTACATACATAGATCAGTTAAAAATAAAACTACATCGGTATATACTACTATCTAATATAATTTATCTAGAAATCTTATATTAATTACAACAGCACAAATTTTTGTAAAAATTTTACAAACACTAGGTGATTTAGAAGCAAGAAAAAATCCAACAAAAAAGATTATTATCAAAAGACTAATGGGTTATAGATATACCCTCTTACATATTATTCGATTTAGATATATTTCTTATTGAATTTGTGAAAAGATACCCGTGTTTTCTTTTTATCAGAACGTATGCGATTGATTATTAAGGATCTGGTGGAAAATTAACGGCTGCACCAGTTAATATCATTGCTGATAGAATTGCGTCATATAATCAATTGTCTGCCTGTCATTGTTTCGTTTGTGTTTGCGTTTTCTCCCCGTTCCTTCTCGTTCGTTCTTTTTTAGTCGGTATTCATGTACGCATGTATTTCTTTTATTATAATCAAGAGTGGAGTTTCTAGTCGCGGTCGGCTCATTAAAGAATATGTCTTCGCGCGGAACGATGATGGATGACATGTTTTTATCGAGGAATCGCTATGAAGGAACATCATGCCTTGTATGTCAACCCGGTGGTCTGCGCTTTTACAATTCGCCTGGGTCTTTTCATTTTGACCGTACGAAGGTTAGGTACAAATGAGTAAGTACTCCTTGGTATGATTATAGGTGTATATATTATATATTTTTTTACAATAGCCTACATCTAATCACATATCACGATATAAGGGAAATAAAGCCTAACAAATTTATTGAAGTTGTGCAAATAATCAAGTAAATATATAAATTTAACTTTTTCACTGATAACGGTTCAAAAGTCTTAATACATTCTTGCTTATATCTTTTACAAAATCCATAACACATTCATTTTACTACAGTATTTCAAATTTAGTTTATACTGTAATTCATGGATTAATATGTTACGGTAAACTTAAGATAAACGGAAATGAAACGAAGTGTAAGGTATTCACTAGTGTACAAATTAAAAGGAAATCTATCCTAATATCTAAAGCATATTTCCAGGTCCTTATCTTTATTTTTCATTTTATTACAGAAGCTGTTTTCACAGCCTTCCATACAGATTCTAGCATCATGCGCCACCTTCTTTACCATGTAGCATTTACGCCAACATCTATTATAGTATTTCACGTACGTCACAGTTCAGATTTTCTAAAAAAATTAAAAACAGATTACATTTACATAACCTCATTGCTAACTTGAGATTCAACTTATTAAAATTGAGTTATCTAGTCACAACAGAATACGAAAGCATAGAAAAAAATTAAATCCCATGAAATTTCTTTGTATCCAAATTCTCCTGAAATTAGTAATATACGAGGGATGTCCGGTTACTAAGATACGTTTGCGCAACACACCGCCTACGTAGCTCCGATCAGGTTGAAACTTGCACGCATTTTACATGTGCATATGTACTGCATAGGTGGCTATTGTCATTGCCTTAGGTTCAGCACAACGTGTGCAATGACAGCCGCACAATGTCAGTTCGGATCGAATCATACTCCAAGTTTGAAGTTCGAGCGGTCATTCGTTTTTTGCATACAATAATAAAGCACCTACCGAAATTCATAAAAAAAATACTGAAGACTTGCGGAGAAGACGCTATGAGTTGAAGACAAGTTAGTGTTAGGTGTAGACAGTTCAAAAGTGGACGCACAGCTCTGAACGATGATCCCGAAGGTGTGCGAAAAAAACCATCAACAACGAATACGTATGAAAATCCAGACCTGACTCCTGATTTTCATTTGCTTGGGCAGTTGAAAGCTCATTTGTCGGGTAAAAGTTTTGAAGACGACTATGAAGTTCAAGAGGAAGTACGGCAGTATTTTCCAAATTTGGATCGCACCTTTTACGAAGAGTGTTTACAGAAGCGTGTGCCTCGCTGGGACAAGGACCCTAATATTTCCGGCGATTATGTTGAAAAGTAGCTAACAGTTCACGTTTTTTCTTAATGTATGTTTAATTTCTATATATATGTAGAGTAGTCTGCGTGTAATTCACAAATGTACCTTAGTAACCGGACATCCCCCGTACATAATATTTATGTTATCGTACTAAATGTACTTGAACTCGTATTATTTGCCTGTTACCTTCTATTGTTGTTGTTTCAAAAGCTTTTCAATCGCCATCAAACTGCCATTACTTCTTTGATTAGATTCATAGATTCAGTCTATGAATCTGCAAATTTTGTTTGAGCATTACAGTCCACACATATGGTTGTCAGAACTAGAGAACGTTTCATGACCGTATTGTAGTGACAGTTTGATCCACGATTTAAAAATCTTACTGAATTTAGAATATTTCTGATACATTTGGATATAAAAAAAATATTCGCTATGATAAATACCTCTCAAAGATAAACTTCTAAAGCAACTTGTTCTTTTATTTCGTATTCCACTGAAGAGGGCCCGCTGCGAGGAATATCTCCAACGTGCCCATGTTTTGCGAATTAAAGCAGAATTTTGCTCATACCTGGCTGATTGTGATATATCGGATTGTTAGTATATTTTTCATTGCAACGGTTCACTACTTCATTTTGAGATTTCAGATTTTTACCAAAATCCACCATCATTTAATGCTCTATTTAATGCGAGAAATATTGTTGGAAGATTGTTTTTCACTATTGACAACAGTACTTAAATATGGTAATTTAGTTTTTTAGAATATAATCACAAATGTTCTTTTTTCTTTTGCACAAAGGAAGGAGGTAGACTATTTCCTATTTCCTAGACCTTTTATTCTAGGTCCTGTGAATATGTGGTATTACAGGAACTCACAGAATGGAGTAGGTACTAGCTCTTTACATGAGAAAGGGGTGGTAAAAATTTAAAAAAATAGTCGATTAGGTCATACCTCAAAAGTTGATGGGAGCCAAAATTAATTTGTGTCAGTAATCGACAAACATCGCTCGAATCAGGTCTCAACCTGTCTGTGACGTAATCTCAGGAATATTGTTCACAAATATTGATTTTCATAGAATTCCCGACAACAATAGCGCAATGTTGCAACAATTTATTCTTGCAACAAAGTAGTGGCCATCAATTTTCTTATAATTAAAAGCCAATTTCGCTGACTAATTTTGATTCCTTAAAAACCAAGTGTAAACCTATACATTCCATTCCCACTAGAAAACTTGATAACAAGAAAATTAGATTAGAACGTCAAAAAGTGCAGTTAGATGACATGATATCCGCCAGACATGCAGGTTGGATAGCTGTCCAAGCTTCACGTATCTATGCAAATTCATTAACCGCTGTCAACATAGTATTAGGAAGGCATGCAGACAGCTTAGACCCGTAGACAGACAGCTTGGACATGTAGACAGACTGCTTAGACAGGTAGACAGACAGGTTGGACATGTAGGCAGACAACTTTTGGTCGGACAGGCAGATCTGTCTGCTTACCTATCTAATGTGTCCGTCCGATGAGTCAATTTTTAACTATTAGGAAAATACATACAAAGTACAAACCCCCTTGTTTAAATGTAGGTAACATGCCACAGTTGCTAAGACGAGTCTGCGACTATTTTGGTTAAGTTTTTCAAGATTTTTTTTAGCTCATCATATCTAATTCGTTTGTAATCTGAGATTTTTTTTCTTAAGCGGCCTATTCTTACTATATGTTCCATTTTTAGAGTCAGAGAATGGGAGCAAGGTTTTGTTGAAAGTGTATTGTATTAAGTTAGTTTATTGGACATTTAACGTCGTTAGGATTATAATAAGCAATATTATCACGTATAAAATCACCTATTCAATTTTAACACAATCAATAATATAAGTTGAAGCAATAAACAACAAAGCCAAGTCGTTTTATTAGGTATTTTCGTGCATAGGTATTATTAAAGGGTTACTTAATTTAGATGATATTGTTGGCTGCAAATTAGTGATTGTATTAGGTATATGGTAATGACGTAAGTGATGCCACTTTTATACGTACAGGTAGGCCACAGTGATATGCCTAGTTTACTAACTTTGCTGACGAACCTTCGGTAACTGCAGTTCTTCGATTATTTCACTTCGTGACCAGATTGTATTTATAGATGTTTACTAGAAGGCTTTCTCGGACAGCCACACTGACTTCTGGCAGACAAACAATATGGCGCAATTGTGGTGACGCACCCTGTATGTAAGTTTTTGTGTGAGAGAGACTCACCGCAGTTCCTAAAACGAGTCTACAATAGTATCTAGTAGAATAAATTATAATTACACGAAAATATTCTAATAGTAAGAGAGTCTGGTTTCAACAAATAGCTCACTGAATTTTATGTTTGTTTAATTTTTGATTCAAATGATGATTAGATCTCCTAATTCGATGTCTTAATAAAACGCATAGTCATGATTGCGAGCCAATGAGGATAGGCGAAAATGTAAAATACAAAGATGTACTTTAAAAACATCACGATGAAAAGAAACAGGCATTCACATCTAAAACGATGAGCGATAATTACCCTTGAAATCACCCGCCAATTATCTCTCGCCATTAATAGCTCGCAAGCGTGGCCATGGCCATAAGTCTTCCATTCCTTTTTTCCTTTGACCAAACTTCTATCTGCCATTATCCGTATCATATTTTACCACCGCTTTGCTACACTATCGCGAGTTTGATGTTACCGCTTATTAAATCACATGTTTTATAGCTAATTGTAAGTAAAGAATCGATAATCCAAATGGAAATATCAGTTGTCGATAGAGATAAAGCCCGATTGCAAAATGCTTTATGAGTGGGCGGGTTGGTATTTTAAATAATATAATACTGGTGATAAGAAAACGCCTGTATCACAATTAGTTAGCGTCCTATTAGAAGACTAGCGCGTAATCAAGAAATTTTAATTAATGCATGCCAATCCGCCCGTATACCAGTCTGATTAAAACTGTAAGTGAGTTAAGTATGTAATATACTTTGGGAAATAAGTACCTAGTTAAGCGGATCGGATATATCGATATAACATATTAGAAACTCGTGTGCCATTTTAATCATGCCGCTGTTTTCACACATAATTTACTTAGGTGATACGTTCATAACATAGTTACAAGTTGATAAACTACAAGTATACCGCTACTTTTATGTTGGTAGATTATTAAACGTTAACATATATGTAAATAAATAATCCCATGTAATTAAACCTAATTGCTCTGTGAAAACTTATTGACCAATATCATTATTAATGCAAATTTCTGAGACGCCCTCCAGCCCAATTCTAGTTATTTTTTGTGGTATTACTAACATTGTACCAATAAGTAAAGAGTGCAAGTACTTACCTACCAGTTACCCAGTTATAAACCAGCAAAGGAATATATTTATACGCTGTTAAAAATGCTACAAAAGGAAGCTTAAAAGTATCGCATACCTAGAAATAACAATTAGACAGTAAGCGGTTTTTGTCGGAAATCACGACAGGATAATTAAAATAGGACCTCCCACGGATCCACTTTAAAACGATAACAACGATTATGTACTACGTACCGAGAATGGGAATGGTAGTGAAAAAGGATAGATTCGACTTACAACCGTTGCGGTTGGACGTCCCGCGGCGCAAGCAACAGGCTCTGAAAAAGAACTACTGATAGCGGTAACTATTCACGCATATGATTGTTATACCAAATAGTACAAAAGTGGAACTCCTGCCATTTGCTACCGTTTCTTCGACCCGCCAGCGGCTCGGAATTTATTCATGAATTAGTGCGGCAGTGATCCTTGCGTCACACGTTGTCTCATTTTGACATCTTTGAACTTACTATCCGGATATGTAGTATACCTACATAGTGTCAGATGAAGCTGACGTGAAAAGATTTGATTTCTAATGCACTTAAACGCATTTATGTATAGTTTGTACTATGACATCTAGACAGTAGATAATGACACGTAATATAAGGAATCTATTTTATTGCTTCTTAATATAAAATTGCGTAGCCACTAATAGTTTATTCTTCATATAAAAAATTAAATTTGTCCTTTGTTCAATATTAAATCAGACACAGAGATTAACTACTGTTATTATCTTTCGTTTTATTTATTGTAAGGGTACACTTGCCATGATAATTCTGATATTTTTTTGGAGCAGCCTGGCTAAAGTTTTCGGAAACACTTCACCCTCTTGGCTTTTTGTCATTTCTTCTGCCCATCCATTCGAAATCCTCGCCTGCACCAATTAACAAAGGTCTTTGGCCCGTTGGCCGCCAAAATCCTCCAGGTTCGTTTTTGGTTTCCTTAAAATTGCCTGTATTCATGAACCTTTTTTCTCTGTGTGTCCTATCAGTGCAAAATGTCCATAAATGAGACATATTACTATACGAAGATGATTCCCACTAACATTTAGTAGCTCGCTAATCTCCTTTATTAATGGTTTCTTAATCAAATGCCTTGCCATAAATATGCCTGGTTATATTACTCCAGTCTTTTTATGTTGTTCTTTGACCCATTTTCGTAGCTGCTCTAATACTGTGTTGTTAAGCACTTGCAGGACAGGTATGCCAGCGTATGAAGGCATCGACTTTCTCATCGCCTACGATTTCTGAATGTCCATGCAGCCATAATAAACTTACTTCATCGCGTTTCGCGAGTACATCCAGTTCTCGTATACATTCCCAGGTCAATCTTGATATCACTTTGGGGATATCACTTTGGGGTTCCATACTGCCCTCAGTATCGCCTGGCTGTCCGTTGCAATACAAATCCGTTTACCTCTGTAGGCTCCCTTATCGCTTTCTGTTGCACATGCAATATAGCGTACACCTCTGCTGATACAACTGCGGTAAAATTTCTTAATGGGATGGTTATTTTCGTATCCCCCACCTCACTATACTGGTTGTTGAAGGATATCTGACCAAAGATTCAGTGTTTTTATTACTGATTAAGGTGCAATTAAGAATGAAGCATTTTTGGGATAATTTAAAATATAGTATTTTATTTAAATTGAACGGTGTGTATATTCTTCAATCTACACAGTATGCAATTTAAAAACTCTAATAGACTATTTCCTTACATTCCAAACCCATTCACGGTATTTGATGCGTCTATGAAGCAGGGCAGTTCGCCGAGTTTATAATGAAAAAGAATGGACAGAAAGAACAACAAGAACAATCTATGGCGAAGTTTAGCTGAATTCTACCACTTAACCCACCTTGGTTCTTTCCAACTTATTAGATTCGTGATTTCCACCTCGAAGTTTCTGTTAAATAGATATAGATATATAGATGGGAATCATGTGGTATATAAGTCTAATAAGGTCTAATTAAGGTAATGTATGTATAGTCCGTTCGCACCTTACACACATTCTCTTATGGGTTACTTGGTTTACTTGATGTAGGAATGTCATCCGCCTGGTTCGTCTATCGCGCCTTCTACCTCGGCCAGTAGGTCGTATTGTAGAGCGGATGCCATCCTAGAGTTCATCAAACAAGTGCGGGCCCTTGAGGTAGCTCAGAGTCTTGTTCAATGAGGAATTTTTCAGCTAGGGAATATTCCAAAGATGGACCATTTATGTCCCTATTTTCCCTGAAAAGTTAATATTTTCAAGCAATTTGGATAGAGTGAAATCGGCTGCATTACTTACCATCAAGTTCAATTTGAAGAAGTTTTACTTCCGTAGCTTTTTTTTATAAGAATAATGATAATAAAGGGATCTTAGTGGCAACAAAGATATACTGTAGTGACAAATCATAATAATTTATGAATCAAGGGTTTTTCTATAAAATCGCTGAGACATGCCAATTTTTGATTGACTATTTTTGAGGAACAAATGTTCTTCGTACCTTCATAACTCACACACGCAGGAGATGCAACGCAATTTTTTTTTAAAATTACATTAGGAGTTGAGAGATATTGTCCGTTTTCCTAAACGAGCATCACCGCTTGAAATCATCTGCATCGATTGCATGATTTTGGTAAAATTGGTTTTAGTTTTATTAAAATTAGCTAATTTGTCGAAAACGGTACGATCGATTAAAAAAAAAACAATACACTGTGACAACAAAATTTTTGTAACAGCGAATTAAGAATATTCAGTGGCAAGCAAAGCAAGTCATTTAATAGTTAAATTATTTAAACTAACGTTACAGTGCTAATGATTGCTAAAATTGTTTCAACGAAAAAGGTACATTGCTACAATATAATTATGAAATGTTTCTAAATGAAAATCTTTAAATAATAGACACTTATTGCAAAAGCACCAGTAGAGGTGTAAGTAATTACACATTTATACCTTTAATATCGATAAAAAGGATTAAGAAACCACACCATTAGGTTACTTTTCTAGCACGGGGCAAATTCTCCAAAATTTGTGCGCTAAGCGCTAAGCTGATTACCTTTTTAGACAAAGAAAACTGAACATTTTAAGATTTAGTAACGCCGGCGCCGTATAAATCAATCAACATAATAATATCTCGATGTACAATTGCCAGTAGTCAAGTTTGCAGAATACAAAACAAATATTGATAATAAGAAGATTTAAGGTATTTAGGATTTATTAGTTATTATAACTTTAGAAAACAGGCTAAATTTCTATAAAAGCAAATACAATAACTAAAGAAATAGCTTTAATGACTAAAGTAAATCTCTCAATAGGCATTCCACAAGTCAAATGATTTACGATAAGGAATGGCGCTTGAATTCGTTAAGTCTTCTGTGCAAGTATCTCCCATTTTCCTCTTACAAAACTACAAGTTATATAGTATACAAATGTACTTATATAATCAATATCATGCTAGGAAACTGCACTTGTGTTGTAATAAACCAATAAGTTAATTATGTTATGTTGTAGTTTGACGAAGAAGAATATCTTTAGGAAAAGAAGTTAACAAGTATGGATACTTAAATTTTAGTACCAAGAAGAGAGAAAATCTATGAAAGAAAACCAAAGCACAGGCAACAGGATGCCAGCCAGTCTTTCAGGATTCTAGATGTAGAAAGTACAACAAAAATATAGTCGATTTGCTTAATAACTTTTTTTAAGAAAGTAAATATTTATAGATATAGCAAACAATCCAACCTTTTGTTCTCATTGATTACATTGTAAATGAAGATGACATATGTTATATAATAAGCTATGGAAACCTAATATAAAGATTTTTTGGGTTACTCGCCAACACACCTTCGTTATTTGCAGTAATGACAACTATTCTTGTAAAGTCTAGCCGTTTACCATCGTTACCACTCAGATATTGTATCCGTCCTTGGAATAGGATGACGGTCTACACCTAAATTTTTTAAATGCCACTATTTATTATATAATTGCAATTAAACAAATCGACTCCATTTTTCATGTAGGTACTGACCATAAAAATTCTATAAGAAAAGTTGCCCCACACCTTCTATAATTCATATGTATCAATATAGTTCATTTATGGAGTTACTAATTCCCAATGGCACATTATATTTATGCTTATTATACTAAAAAAGATTCCAATACCTACCTGTCCATTCAATACGAGGAGAAATAAACACAGTAGCCGGTCATTACAGCCCATAGGGCAATAACAAACCGACATAGATAAATACAATAAGCCGGCCAGTGAATAGTGTTATTTGCTATGCAGGTTACTTGTTGTACATATAATGTAAAGAAGTGGATGCCGTGGGAGGGAGACCGACCAACTATGACTCGCATTAACTTTATCCCTCTTTCGGAAGATGCCGACAGCTCTTTTCAATCCCAGATTTCTCAAGTTTGATGTTCCCGGCTTTTGTTTCTTTTTTATTTCTCTTTGCATGGCGGTAGCAGTGTGTTAAACTCCCTTCCACGAATTGATAATTGGATTTCTTCTTCTTGAAGTAATTTCTGAGTATCCGATTATGAATTTTCGTGAAATATACTTTTGAATTACATATTCATACAGAGGATTAGAATTTTGTTCTTCACACTTATTATTTCTAAAGAAGATAGTTTAATTAAAATAATTACATTCAGTTTCAACTTGATGTACTTGATGATGGAAAATGCGTCATTTTCCATTGCATTTTTAACTAAGTACAGCAGTATTCACGATATAGTGTAATGTACATTACATTATATCGTGAATACTGCTCAAGCAACAAACATGAAATCAGGATAATTGCTAGAATTATTAACGTTAATCAGTACAGTGGCTTGTTTTTAACATTGCACGTTTAGATTGATTTATATAAATTTGTTCCACTAACATTGCTCGAACCATTTTACGAACTATGTTCGGTACACCTGTTGTTCTCAATTACCTCCAGGTGAGCAACTAAATATCAAACGATATTCAACAAAGGATAAAAAAATCCCTTTGTAAAAAGTTTTAATAATCGGCATCCAAGTGTATACTTGAAATATGTGTATTAAAATCGATACACTTCTATGTCACACTTTGATATTTACATCCTTGGTGCATATAAAAACCTCTATTAAGGAAGTTACTTTTAATTACTTCTATTTAAACATCCAACATGAAAAGTATCACCTCAATTACCTGAGAATGTAATTACCTATAAGATATTTAAATTGATTTTTTGATAACGCTCGTGTAACAATTGTATGTTCATTGTTCCACAATTAATCTTCATAGTAGCAATGAAATTAAAATTAAATTTGAAGGCATAGTAAAAAATAATCAACTTCCCATTAACCTAATTATCGAATGTATGATCAAGTAGTCAAATGTATGTATATAAAGCATGTAATCTAAATGGAGATAAAAAATTTATTTTAGTTATTAAATAGACATACTTTGTATGTCATATTCGTCATGAGATTGGTAGGAGAAAAAGCAATAGAATGGAGCAGTAATAGTTCCTATAGACCAGTTTCACTGCTTCCATTATTTTCAAAAATTATCGAGAAATTATAAGCAGAAAGAAGAATGATGAAGTATCTGTTGAAATACAATATAATGCCAATCTACTAATTCGGTTTTATTCCCGGTCGATCGATGGAATTGGCCGTATATACATTTATAGGCAACGTTTTGAATGCAATAGACAAAAGTCAAAAAGCAATAGGTATGTATTATGACATCTCAAAAGCCTTTGATACTATTGATCATAATCTTTTATTTGAAAAAAACGTATTGTTTGGGAATATTCTGCATCTTATCAGACCGTACCTGAATTCAAGACAACAAAGAGTATCAACAATAACGACTGTTGGCGGAGGGGAACAGCATGAGTTTCAAACGCCGGCAAAGACTGTACCCAAAAGTATTCCTCAAGGATCGATACTGGGACCTACCCTATTCGTAATATATGACAATGGACATACCTGTGTTTGTTTCAAACCAGCATATCTATCAATAATAATAACACTTCATGTCTCTGCCCAACACTGTGAAGCCAAATACAGGCGGTTAAGAATATATAAACCCAACGTATTACTTATGGAATTGAAGCAAGAACCGACACCGACAAAATAAAAAGTATGTTCAGAACAGCAGAAATGGGAAGTTTGAGAACCATTACTGAAAATACTATTAGAAAAATGATAGGTAAAAAATAGTTAAAGAAAAATGTAACATCGGCGATGGGGAAGGCAGAGAAAGTGTTACTGGTACCAACATATAAACCGTATGGAAACCTAACATACTAGCAGCGGAATATCAAAGACCAATAAGACCAACCAAAAAGATGGACGAGAGATAGTCCACCTCACAAGAACGTCTGTGAAACAGGTAAAGAGAAAAAATGATATAACAAAAGGAGAAGAACAAGAAGATTCTAGTTTTCATTACATAGTTCTTCCCTTTAAAACTTGGAAATACTTAATAGACCTAAATTTTTGCGTTGAGAGTCCATCTCCTGGTCTCACTCCTGTACAGTTTTCTGTTGGATTAGAGTTTGTTTTTAAACTAAGAGGAGCAGATGACATAGTCTCATTTACACTTTGAAATATATGTAAAGCTTGTAAATGTCAGAGAAGGTTCTGATATCTGTGTTACAGGCAAAGACAAATGAAAATGATCATTAATTTTAGTTTAATCTTCATGAACCAAGTTGTTGGTTAAAAAGTTTGATTTATTTTCATGACTCATATGTAAATACAAATTGCAGTTAATAAATAGGACCTTCAGTTTAGTAGTCTAGTAACGGCACCATTAACATATAATATTTTAAAGTTTTGCACTGATTCTAAAGAGTTTCGAACTGTGGGCCAGTATCTCACTTAATGGTTGCTTTTCGGTAATTACATTTTCACACACACATTTTTGCTTTTTTTGGAAAGTTTCATAAATGATATATAACGATATTAGTAAAGATGGTATCGCTATTAGTATTTTCCATCTTCTGCCTGACTCAAAATATCCTCTTTCAATTGCAAATTTTGTCAATGCATTTGTATGTAGTCGTATATCACAAGTGATATCAATTCAAATTCGAGTCCTTGTTCCATCGCTGGATTCCAAATACTAGAAATATTGCAATTCCAACATTTCTATTCCTGAATTCACATAATATTAAATTAAAGTTAAACTCATGTGCGACTTTACCTCATCTGGTTTGATCGAATTAACTTTTCGAACAATTAACTCAGACATTTTACGACCAGATAATTTAATATGCCAGTGCATAAAGACGTAATAAAAAAGAAAATGAAAAATAAAAAAAAAACCAAAGCATTTGTGAAAAAAATTTGGAGCACCCGCTTGTTTCATCCCTCCAACCAGAAACTATAAATCAATCACGATAGGCGTAGTTGTATGCGAAAAGAGAGCATCACAAATAGAGCGGCACGTTAATAAAATACCACGGACAAAGGACCGTGAAAAATCGCTGTCGCCTTTTACAAGTGGCGATGAATTCGTAGGGCGACACCTGAATATTATGAATTGCCGTCATCTGAAAAACTGTGCACTGTTCACGTGGAGCGATTTTACAATAACCGAGGTTCGCACTACAGCAATTTACCGGCGAAATGTAAAGAGTGTGAACAACACTAGAAACACGATATCGACTATAAATACATAGGTTAGAAATGTTTTGTAATTTTTTCAATTTTGACGAAACGAGTTCCATTGTGTACCATACATTTACTACTTCTGTTTGTGATTATACTTGAAGTCTGAATGAGGTAGTGAAAGCAGGTAACTCACGGGCAATTTGTTTCTTTATTGAAGAATACTACCTTAGTGTGTGATGAAAAATGTCGGTCATCCCTTGGAAACAATTCAATAACGCATTTTGAAAGGAATGTGAAAAGTAAGTTATATCCCTTCGTGTCCATTAATTAGGTAATATGAGTATATTTATTAAGAGAAGGAAAAACAATTAGAAAGACGCATGAACGTACTACATAATCATACATACACCAAATTAAGAAATTTTACTACTGCAATAATAGTTAGAATTATTACACTGGTTAATAAAGTTTCAGATATGTTTTGTCTCACGAGGTAAAGTGGGTGAACCTGGTAGCACCTTTTACACTTATTTCATATCTGTTTTCATAATATTTCTATCAGGCAAGGTTTCAGAGTGACAAAGCAATGAAATTTTGTGAAAGTATGTATTATAATACGTGTATAAATCATGAAAAAGTGACTTACAAAGTAATATATTTACTTGGAAAATGTGCTGATATATGACTTTCGGCTGTACTTTGCATCAACAAAATTTCTCTTCGGCGTCAAGCAATAGTCTACCAACTATTGCTTACCTTGGTATCATCAGCGCTTTCATCGTCGCTTAGTGTCATGTATTGTGGAGGTTTAAGCACAGGTAATTCAGGACTGTGAGGTACTGGTCTCAGTGCAGATGGAATATTAGGATATTTTAGAGTATGTTTGGATTTAGAAGTCATACCACTTATATTTGTTAGACAAAAATAACAATCGGTAATTTGATTTGATGGTTCCCTCCAAATCATAGGAATAGCAAAAGACATATGTCGTTTACTTTTTGCTCACGCTGTAAGAAATCTGACACACGTAACACAGCGAATATGCGGAGCCCAGTTTTTGTATTCTTCAGTTACTTTACACTTGATATACTGCTCACAGCACTTTTAAAGGAGAGGTGTGAAATACCGTTTTTGATATTTAAATGTCAAATCGCTGCAAATGTAGTAAAAAGAGTTCGGGTGGTTTACACATTTCCTTGGCATTTTTACAGGTAATCAAATGTTCGCGGTTTCACTACAATAGCTTGAACGCACCACAACGCAACACTCTTTAAAACATTAACAACGTCAGCGTATATGTTCATTCACCGAACTCTAGCCGACAATTGAAATATGAAAGAGATGCTATCTAGGAATGAGAAATGCAGATCTTACACGTCAACACATGTTCAAACATTAACCATTGCATGCTGCTTGATCAGTTCCTAGCTCTAGCCGACAACTGAAATAACGTTAAGAGATGTTCTCTTATACTACATGACTATGCATGCATATTGTAGGTGGATAAGCGAATATCCTGAAACATAAAAACTAATGGTGATGGAGAAATTCTAAAAACATTATTGATTTCAGCATGCAAAAGTATATGGGAATCAGGCATTTTTTTGCTTAGGACAAAAATCTTGTTGACCAGTGTTATTAGTCAAAATTTACATATTCTATAAATTTCCCCAGAATTAAAAATTTTAATCAAAAAATGAGCTCTTAAAAACATTAGAACTGTTTTTTTTAAACAAATGTGGAGAATGTTTCAAGTAATAGAAACACCATTGCCTCCAGAACGTTATATGCTGTGAAGCGACTTCATATTTTCCCTGTCATGTAATATACACAAATATTATATGCCGTCCCATAAACTAGGGAAAAGATGGGTACAATCGGAACGGTAAGCAGAATATTAAATAACTTAAAAGTGTTAAAATAATTTTAATTGCTTAAAGTAACATTAGAAACTTTGTTTCCTAGATTAAATAATACCTATAAAACAATCAGTGTCCTTGCGCCAAGAGAGCAATATTCGTAATACTATATACATAGAAATGTATACATACATATGTTCCATATAAATCCTTTAATATCAAAAACAATTTTACTCCTAACAGTTAAAAGAAAAACGCTTTCAGTTTTAATACAAAAAATATACTAGCCTAATAAGAAATACACCAAATTTTATGATGTCGTCGTATTTATACATCATTCACTTTAAGAAAATAGCATTGGCTTATATTTTGGACATTTGCTATTGGGTAATACGCAAGGCAAAATTACACACAACGAAGAAAGCTGTCTGTGCATACGAAATTTATGTTGGATAACATGAAATATGAAAACGAAATATTCGTTACATTTTTATAATGTCAGTTGACAAATTTATTCGGCTTCTTTTGATTGTGTATTTGGTTGTTTCTGGTGGTTCTCCTTATATTATTACTTTACATTTTACTAAAATATTTGTCATTAGAATTTAGTGTTACTTCCAAAGGAATAATAATAATAATAGTAATATTTGTTAAAGACACAGAGACACGTGTGCATATAGTAAGTCATGAAACAAAACAAAAAAAACAAGGAAACAGGAAAAAGAATTTAAAAAAATAATAATAAATAAACAAAATCCTATGTGATTCTAAACCCGAATAGCTTAAAGAATACTACGAGATAGGTAGATCTTGAAGCCAAGGAAAAGCAAAGAAAGCCTTTAGTGCAAGCTAGTCGCTAAGGCTATTGTTAAATGAGCAAAACAAGAGGAAAAAAATATAAAAGGATATTGCTAAAGTGAGAGAAAACTGTTATAGTTCATTCAAGGAATAAAATAATTTTTCCGATAAAAATAATTTCAATTGGCTTTTGAATCTAAATTGACAATGTTATAATAGAACTGATATTTTACTTTCAAATTACCCGCCATTATTTAATCGAGTTAAATTTTGGCAGTGTTATACGAACGCCCATTGCAGGGCTATCTACTATATTCCTAAAGGGAATGGACTGTAGTTTCAAAGAAAACAATCTTCAATGTTGCCAATCTAACGCGTATGCTGTTTGCTAAAGTTCTCAACTATTCTTATTTTACATGTTTGGCAAGCAAGTAAAAGTTTGTAACTGCCTTAGTGTAAATACTATTAAATGTTTAACTTCCGCTAACTTTTTTAATAAGTTATTGTGTATATTAAAATAATTCTTTACAGAATTTGCTAAACTACCATTTACTCATACTCAAAAAATGAAAATTAATATTGGTGTAGTATGTGACATCTATTGAGCGTAAGCCAATCTATTCTGTTGGTACCCATCGTACCGACAGACAGAACTCCCAGTTTCTACAGATGCCTGCAACTTCCGCCCAAACACTGGCGGCAGCATTTAATTTTTGTTTCCGGTTACGCATTTTACGACTTTTACACAATAGATGGCTCTTCTGCAATGAGCAACTAAATGCCTACTTTAAATAAATACTCATTTATCAAATTTATGCCTAACAAACATAAATTTACATATTATTGTGGAAAGAAATTTTTGTTTAAACTCTCATAACACAGTTCTTGTTCTTATTCTAGATTGTTAAAATCGAACATTGTTGCGAAATTAACAGGTTTCTGGTGCAGTTTGTGTACGCTACTTTATTTCTCATTGTCGCTTCTCTAAGAACTCTGATCTTTCCAAGATGGACAATAATATGTGTTTGTAAATATGTATATATATATATATATATATATATAAATAAAGAAAGAAGCATCATTGCTTATTCTCAAAAAAAAAGTTATTTAGGTAAACATTCGAGAAAAAGTCCATCCAAGTACCCACCTAAAAGCCTAAAGATGATTATAGCTTAAGGTTGATGTGAATTAATTTTTATATTGTAAGAGAAAATAAGGATTATTAACACCAACACTATAGATCGTCTCAGCCATCGAATGCAGTACATAGTTTATGAGAATTCGATGCATGGTTGCCAAATTGGCGAATCAGTTGTACATTATTACTTCCGACTCCATTATTTGGGTTTCTGACTGTTAAAATGCAAATCTTGAGGAAAACAACAATATATTTAAAAAAAACATATTTTTTTTATTTATTACCCAACATTAACGTAATTTACATTTCGAACATTTATTTAGGAATTGGGGTATTATATAATTTATTAAATTTAAAGTAAA
>JARFOC010001213.1:581972-621393 GCA_031763485.1 Osmoderma eremita | reverse complement strand
AATATTTTAAAACTACGACGATAACGATTGACAGCAGTTGACGCTAATAGACAGATAGATAGGTACTTTGCCGAGGCAGACATATGTAAATAAGTTGCAACATTGCAATCGGAAGTAAAGAAAGCGCTAATGACAGCAACTAAGGATAGTAAGAGATAAAAGTTGCTACTATATCCCATACTGCATACGGAGATTGAGACGATCTATAGAACTTAATTTAGTTTCACGATCAATGGTTTTCAGGGGAAAAGTATTTTAAAATACTGTATGGATAGCTAATAGCACAATAGGGAAGAAATAATAGAACGGTCTGCTATTGTGAATTCCATGAACTGAATTTGAGCACTACATATCTTAACTAGAGGAACTAGAGAAAAAAAGTGAATATTACAGATCTCTGTACAGTTCGTAAATGCGGCGAAATAGTACCCAGTGAATTTGATCGGCACGGTCTGGCCGTTATGCGCGCACGTTGTGGTTGCACCGCGCTGAACGCGATCAAAATTCGATTACCCAACACATTGGGAAAGTGATTAATTGTATTAAGTTCCATTAGAAATTCTACCCAGACTCGATATGTTATTTAATGCAGCATGAATATTAAATTTAGTACCTCTTGGCGATGCCTATCGATTTGTTTTCCTGGCTCGCTATACATTATTAATGCACGCACGAGTATTCATTGTTAACTGGCATTACTAGCACACATATGTATGTGTGTTTGGTATGTTTACACATATAACCGCTCCATTTATATTTGATTGTGAGTAAAGAGGTAATAGTGCTTGTCTCTCTTCCCGTATACGTGCTTCCGTCAAAGCTTCCTTTATTGCTTCGTAAAGATATACATACATACTTGAAGTACCTCTTGTTCTATATTTCAGTCGTGTACGCAGATAGTATGTAAGAGATAAATATTTTAAGAATTAGATTACTACCTAATCACGCCATTACTCGAGTTCACAAATGATTAATATTAGAAGAATACGTAATGTATACAGAAAGCTACGTGGGATATAAAGTAGATATAGCAACTTCTGGAACGTTTCTAATTTATTAATGGCATAAGTAATTGAAGGTTTACAAAAGATACGCCTTGACATTGTAACAGAATGCTAAAACAACAGTAAAACAGAACGGATTCAGACAAGATTAAGAAAAATCTGCTGCCGGTAACAAATGAGTATTCTATTACCTCCCATCCGATAAGCTAGATTAGCGAAAGCAGTAAATTTGACGGGGCGTTCTTTTATCCACTATGAGAAGGCAGTAGGTGTTGAACAATACGACGGTACTATATTGTGCCATTCCTTACAATAGATGGGCGAATTAAATAATATATTATAGCAACTATCACAATCAAATTAAATAGAGTAAATAGATATGCAGAAAATTCGAAGTTAATCGAAGTGTATATACATAGACACATTCGAAAGCTACACAAATTTAGTAATTTTGTAGACCTATAACGCCTTTGGAAGTACATACAACTAATTACAGCTAAGGACGAATGTGTGTATATGTAATATCTCTTTTTAAACAAATCATCTCCCAAATTAGCACCCCATTAGCTTACGTTTTCAACCAATTAACCCAAGTAAAGAAGACGAATCGATATTCTCTGACAACTTGCATACGTTATACCGCAAAATAATCCTTAAGATGTACAATAAGACAGTAACATGCTACTATTGAGCAAATTGACCGTATCGTTGACAGAATCAACTTAGATTTCGAAAGAAGAAGGTATTGTTGCGCAGTATTCTTTCATGTTGAAAAGGCATTTGACAAAGTTTGGCACACTGGATTGCTATACCAACATAAAAATATGCTGCCAGTTCCTA
Source organism: Osmoderma eremita (assembly GCA_031763485.1). Classification (NCBI taxonomy): domain Eukaryota; kingdom Metazoa; phylum Arthropoda; class Insecta; order Coleoptera; family Scarabaeidae; genus Osmoderma; species Osmoderma eremita. The sequence goes on along the minus strand of JARFOC010001213.1, from coordinate 619,549 downwards.
CCTTAGTGAGAGATACTTTACAGTAAAATACCAGAATGCCTTTACTGAACTGCAACAGCCATGCCGGTGTGCTTCAAGGAAGTGTACTTGGGCCAATACTTTATGTGCTGTATACGACTGATCTGGAGGAACCACCACAACGACTTTTGCAGGCGACACGGTAATACTGCCATCACATAGCAATCCACGTATAGCTTCGGAGATCTTACAGGAAAATTTACTATATATTGAACAATGAACAAAGAAATGGAGATTAAGGATCAATGAAAACAAATCTTACGCGCGTAATAGTATGATAATATTGTAATCCTTCCAAGCACACTTCGCAACCTATACAGCGCATAGCACAAGGATGACAATTTCTCGGAGAGATTGCCGATATCTGATGATATCTGATGAGTTGGGACTCATGCCACTGTCAAGGCGTACTCCTAGAAATTTGTTATGCAGCACTTGCTAAATCGATTTTGATTCAATGCGCAGCAGACTGCTCTCATGGGTCCTAGCTGTGCCCGGTGTAAAAAGAAAAAAAACAGTTTTTTCAATATTTAAATGTAGTCTGTTATTCTGAAACCAATTGCTAAATTTATTCAGTAAGATTTGTGTTTTGTTTATTAACTCGTGTTTGGTACTGCTAGCTGTCAAAATACTGGTATCATCAGCGTAGATAACTGTATTGCTGGCACTAGAAACATTTGATAGATCGTTTACATAGATTATAAATAATAACGGAGGAATCATAGATCGCTGTAGTACTCCTCTCAAACACTTTAAGGGACTTGATATATGATAACCAATTTGAACAATTTGCGAGCGATCTGATAAATACGATTCTATCCAATGCAACAGCGGACCATTAATATCATAAATAAATAGTTTTTCAAGCAATATTTTGTGATCCACCAGATCCACCATAATGCACATTACTTAATGTCTGTACAGTCAGCTAGATTGTAATGAAAATGGGAGATAATAAAAAAAAAGATGTACAATAACACAAATGAATCGCTCTGTATATTCAGAAATATTTGAGACTTGCAGCTGAAGTTACTCTCTACGAATTTTACTTATTTTTTTTTTATTTATTACAAGACGCTGGCACCTCTTTTTTACTAAATGTTTATTAAGTTTCTCTATAAGCGCTGCGTCCGAAGCCCGTCTTGAGTTTTCAGTAAAAGTAATCTCGAAAAAGAAATTTTGGGTTAGAAAAAATGCTCTTTAACAAAGCGAGTCCTTGCAATTATTTCACACAGCTTCATATACATATACTGGCCTTATATCGAAACCAATACCAAGAATTACGATACTGAAACATTTTGATGATGTATCAAATAAAGAATAAGTTATGAATTCAACTCCGCGAAAATTGGCGTTGCGTTTACATAATAATATTTCTTGTTAAGATCAACGACATGATACAGTCAGCATATACAAATGCCCAACTGTAAATATAAATGGATATAGATTATAATGAACATACCATTTTTGACGCCTGATCGGTATACCTTTACTGCTTATACGTACCACAGAGGCATCTCCAGTGAAGTATCAAATGTGACAGTGAGAGTGAAATTTGTACCTCGCAGCTAAAAATGAATATAAGGAAGTTAGCTGTACGCAAGTATCGGGGAAGGAAGAAGGTAAGGTTTTAAAACGTGTTTATATTTCGATTTTCAAATACATATTTAATATGCAGACTTTCATTTCACTTTGGTGCGTATGTGAGTGCTTCAATCGTTTAAAGTATTAGCCTGTTCCTTGAATAATAATTAATATTTCTTGTTTGTTTTCGCTTTCATTGGTACGTACTCCTCTGATTAAAGAAAGGAAAAGTTTTCGAATTTATTGTTTATAGTACCTACTGACGAGAAATTATTTTAGCATTTGTGTAAGTATTTAGCAAATTTGAACGAGTTTTCTTTTCTTGCATTAAGGACCATTAAATATGCACCGCGCACGGTCCTGTATTATTGTTTGACATTAATAATCTGATGCATGTTTTGAAATAATAAAGAGGCTGCTAAAAGCCATTAAATATTTAAAGAAAAGTCGACCATGCTTTTATCCTAAAATCTGCATTAAGATAGATTAAAGAAGAAATAAGAACATTATTTCATTTTTATATTTCGAAGTACAAAGGAACAGCAGAAAGTAAGATACGAGAGATGCCTTTTATATTTCGGGAATAGGCGTTCCATATGCTGCCACCTGACAACTGACGCCTGTATCGTAAATTTCGGCCTTTTTGACAGTATACTTATTCAGAACATTTTGACGTACAAACGATATTTGTGGTAGTTACAGTGGCTTAAAAAAATTATCCTGGCCAAACAATTGAATCAACTCGTGAACATTTTCGTGTCATTATTTTTTAAAATTTTCGACGTGGATTATCTCAACAACAGTGCATCGATGAACTTAATTCGGTATTTGGCGATGAAGCATGGTCTAAAACTAGTGTATACCGCAGTCGTACGCCGAATTCAATCGTGGCCGTGCTTCACTCACTCACGTCTAAAATCAGTTGTTCTGAAAAACATTGATGCTGTGCGTGAACTGATACTGCAGGATCAGCATGTGACGTATCGTGAGATTGAGATATCCTTGGGTATTAGTGGATTGGGCGAACGACATGCTCCAAAAATACGATCACGGTACTTAAAAACATGTCTATGACATCGTAATAGGTAGCAAATCATAGATTTATGCCTGCGAGCCCAAAAGTAAACAGCAGTCTTTCAAGATGTGCCAAATCCAACAAAAGTTGTTCGCGCACGAAGCACTTCGAAACCAATGGTCGCCTATTTCTTCGGAAAAACCGGACATATGGCTGCTGTACCATTGGTGCAACGTCGGACAATCAATTCTGAATGGTACACAACTATATGTTTTGCCAGAAGTATTCGGAAAAATAAGGGAAAAATAAGGGTAGACGGATCATTCTCCACCACGACAATGCGAGCTCTCTCACATCAGCTCAAACAAGAGTTTTTGGCAACTGAAGAAGATGAACTCATGGGTCATCCTCCGTATAGCCCTGATTTGGCACCCAATGACTTCTTTTTGTTTCCGCACATCAAACACAAATTACGTGGTCAACGTTTTCCAACGGTTGAAAAAACGGTTGATACTTTCAAAATGCATATTTTGGAGATACCTCAATGGGAGTCGAAAAAGTGCTTCGAACACTGGTTCAAGCGCATGCAAAGGTGTATTGATCTTTATAGAAAATATTTTGAAAAACAATAAAGCCGTGTACTATGATTAATTTTAGTTTTTCTTCTCTATTCTCGATATTTTAAAGACATCCCTGGTATCATTGGTGTTTGTACTACATAATGGAATAGACCTATTAGATATTTAAATTGTTTTAGTTATTATATTCCATTGTATCTAATATAAATTTGATAACCCAAACCTGCTAGTGATAAATTTACAAAGAAAAGCATACTAAGAGAGTAATCTTTGCTTCTCTTTTTTCTTTGATTTTGTATATTACTATACTGCAATGGATGTTCTATAAACAAAATTTAGAAATTTGCAACGGAAAATCTGTGGCAGATTTAGCCGTAGTTATAAGTTCTTGATACTTTTAACAAAACACCAACACAGATTTTTTTGTTTTAGTAATTTTGCTGAGTATTAAAATCCAATACGGAATAGTGAGATTTTGACACCGCAGATAGTGATAGTTATACGTAATTGGTATTAGTGGTGAACTAGATCTCCACATTCAAGATTGTGTGTTATTTAAAATCAATATGTGAAAATAGCACTTGTAATCAAACACCTCACAACAAACGAAAGTCATAATATTGAGTTGCCAAGTTCTCTTGTACATTGCGATTAAAAATTAACTAGAACTTATTCTATTGATAATTCGTTTTTCACAAGAAATTCCATGATTTAAAAAATCTTAATTGCTTTAATGCTCCCTTTACAAAAAGTTCCATATGCACAACATTTTTTAATTGCCATGTATTTTGAAAATAGAAAAAAATGATGGTACGGAAATTCGAATTGTCGAACCACTGCTTATTAAACAAGTACCTGACTATTGAGTGATCGATTGATTGATTGAAGCAATAATGCAGAGGAAGGTCTTTTATATCCCTTAACACTGCGGCCTTGAGGCATATTGTATTACTCTGCATTCGGTTGTTTTCTGATTAGACAGATTTACCCCGGGTATGCCTCGTGGTGTTTCCATTGCATCAGGTGTTTCTCCGGTGGTTTAATGCATAGCATTCAAAAACAACGTGAGAGGCTGTTTCCTCCTCTTCATTACATAATCTACACAGAGGTTCCTCTCCATAAAGTACATAATTACATATGCTTGACTATGAATTTCTGACACGTTAGCCACACATATAAACATACATATAATGGTGTTTATGTTTAAACAATATGGCGAAATATTTTGGAAAACATTTTGAGGCCCAAATATTTTTGGGATTGTACGGCATCCGAAAGTTTTATTCAAATCCGTGACTCCGCGGATGCAGTATCCCCTTGAAAGAAGTGAAAGTGTAGAAATACATATATTATCATTATAGACATTTTATAGCTGTTTGCATTGCCTCATGCTGCCTACACTTGAGATTGCAACTATTGTATAACGGTTGATTTTTCAAGGGAAATAGACCTAGATTTACAGAGGATACATATGCACATAGGACATTGTATGTATATATGTATGTACATATTCCAATATGCAAACACATTTATTTACCTATTTACATAAAATCCCACCAACGCTATAAAGTATTTTCGAGCGAAGCTTAGAAGAAAGATGTTAGGAACTATATTATTTTGTTACATAAGAAATGAAAGGTTAACCTGTTGCATTTTGTACTAATAGGTTTCTTTAAATATTTTCGTAAAGATCATGCGTTACAAGTTTAGAAATTTGGAAGAATAACTACTACCAGATTTTGGCCTATACTGTTTTTGTATTTAACTATAAGCCGATCTCAAATAATCTAGGAAATTTATCTACAACTACTTATTAATAAATTCAGCAGGTATATTTCTAACTATATTTCTATTCACAACAGTCTATTAAAAATGTACGCATTTACATATTCTAACTTGGATAAATCCCAAATGAGTTAATGTCATTTTGTAGGGATTTTAGGAACATTTTTAATTCCAAAACTCATCTAAACATTGTAACCGCACTTATTTTATAATAAATTTGGATGGATTTAATTGGTTTCGGAAATGTTGCAAGTGCGCATCTTTTTCTTTAGTATATCTATTCGCACCAAAAGGAATTGGAAGATAAAGACTCCATCGACTGTTCATCTTTTCTGTCCTATACTCCATTAGATTTCCTTATGTCACACCAGTGACGGGTCTTGAGTTTTTAGGGGTAAGATCTGCACAAAAGACTAACTATGAATTAATAAGAAATTCTTACGTTAAATTTATTAATTGCGGAAAATAATGTCTATGCAAGGGTTTTGTAACGCACAAACTTGTCTGTAACTTTACTATTAAAGCTTTTAAAGCCATTTTGAACCTAATCCTTTTCTATTGACAACATAGCCAACGCATTTCACCGTTGCGACATAGTGTTTCTTAAGAATTTATTTATTCCTTACATCGTAGAAAAACAGCGTTCTGCTGCGGCACTGGACACTGGTGTTGTAACTGAAATCCGTAAAAGTCTGGTAACTTCTTCAAAAGTATCTTCGATATTATTGCAAAGTATAGAATCTAACAAAGATAACACACCACCAAGTTTTCGTAGATCTAGTCTCCCCTATATCTGTCAATTCAATTTTTAAAGTGTTTTTGTTTAATATAGCGTATGTTTCCACCGCAATCTGCAACAACAAGGGTAGTTGTAGAAATCTCACTTATTATATGTTCTTGACAAATTGCTAACGTACAATCCAACAGTTGGTTGTGAATTGCCTTTATGTGCCCTTAAAAACATTATCACTTTCAACACGCTCCTGAATTGCTCTATCCACGCCGGCAATTAAATCAATTAATTAGAGTATATTACCCAACAAATTATTAGAAAATCGTTTTGTTTTCTATATACTTGTAAAAGTTTCGGTTAAAGGTTAATGAGTAGAATCGATCAGGGACGCCACTGAAAACTTTTAGATATAGAACTTCGAAAAACTAGGTCAATTACTTCCATGTCTTAAAGTTCAGAAATTTGTTTGTAAACTCTTAACCTAGCGGCAAGTACGGTAGGGCACAGATATAATTATGAAGGAGGATATTTCTTTATATTAATTATTCTTGGATAAAGCTTTCGATTGCAATAACTAATGAATGTGCGAAAATTTAATTAATTGTGTTAGGGCGTTGGTACCTAACTAGAAACAAATATGAATCTTTGTATACTGGGTGTTCAAAAAATGTGTCACAAACTTTGACGAAGAGTCGTAAGTCGCAAAATATGCAGAAAAGTCTTAATCAACATAGGTCAACATGAACAGTTTCGGACATTTTGCGTTTACCCCACTTTTTATTATGATAAAGCAAAAAATCATATCATTTGTGAACAAGCAACAAAGGGAAAATGTCAAACGAAATGCCCAAAGTGCTCCCCCCCCCCCCTCCTCCATTTTACGGTAGTCACGATATTTATGCCGCAAAGACATTCGAACTCTCACTCACATTGCACTCATTGTTGCAACTCCTCGAGGCGCAGCGTCTACAAAAGTTTTCAAAGGGGTTTAAATCGGGCGATTTTGCAAGCCTACATCTAAAAATAAATAAATACTCTTTATCGGCAATCAAAAACTGTTTGGGAGCACCATCGACCTTGGCTTCACCCAATCATGGGACTTTCAAAATGCACCGGTGTCACGCAATCTTTGGTACTGTCTTACAAGAACATGTACTGAAGGGATCTGGCGACTGAGATGAGCGTCAACATAACGACGTAGCGCTTCTCTGGTATTCCCATCAGCACGAGCATACATAAAATGTCGGCTAATTCAACGTTAGAGTGAACAAGCATAGCGGGAATTCGTAAAATTGTGCACTTACCTGTTAATGTCAACTACGAACTGTGTGCATGGCGTACGATAAGAAAATGCAAGTTTCGGCGAATGAAAAACGAAAAAAATCCACAAATGCCACAAAAGAGAAAAATCCTCCGTAGCTCCGAAGTCGTCCGTTTGCAGACTCATGTCCATTAAGATTTTTTTGCATATTTTGAGCCTCTCTTTAAAGTTTATGATAAATTTTTTCGACATCCTGTATATCTGGTGAAGAACATATTTTTTCAATACTTTCGTGTATGCATCCTGTATATTTTTGAAAGCTTAACTAGCGAACAACATTAATATCTATTAGATATGAAACTCTGAAGAACTATCAAAAATCATTTTCCTGTTCTAGCTTTCAGAACTTAACTTGCTTAACTTCACTTATCGGGAAGTATCTCAGGATTATCATAATTACAATTTTTTACAAAATTTTATTAATAAATTGAAATTTATCTAGAATCTCAGTACACAAATATATTAAAAAATATGTAAATATACTTTTAGGACCACACAACACATTTGATTATTTAGCAACAGACACTCCAACGCACAGACAGTTGCTTCGGGCTACTATCACCTCATCAGTGTTCGACGATGTGGTCCTAAAAGTATTTTTATATGTATTTAATATATCTATATACTTGAATTCTACATTACGTGTCAGATGTGTGTATTTATTTTTAGTTAAGACGAAGAACATAGTAATTGCAAATTTATGTTTTTGCACACATTTCTTACTTATTATTAGTTCGTTTTCGCTGAAATAATAAAGTATTAATACTTTGTAGTTAATGACTATGCAGTTTATAACGTTATGTTTTCATAACATCAAATAATGAATTTATTTTGCTTATACTGCGAGAACAAGGCGTTGCTTATAATGCAAACAACCGGCTAGAAAATTAATTTTCAATTGTTCCGTTCTTGCAATGTAGTAAGTTTTGCAACGACCTGTTCCGCTGTTTACTCTATTAGTTTTGCCACTGTGGAAATTCTAGGGTACCTTGTTCGCTATAAAGTTATTTATAAAGCTGAGATGGAATAATTTCGGTTTTGTAATCTGTTAAAATATTTTCCTTTGTTGAAAACTGTGTGATTTCGTGTTATTATTATAAGAAGTTGATATTGATCACATTGTAGAGGAACTCTCGACAAAATATACTTCGCTTAACTATTTTTCATGAGATGAATGGACTTGTCTATTAATTAATTAACTGAGTCACCAACAGCTTTTAGAGGATCTATGTATCAATTAGGTGAAGTACTAATTGGCTAGAACTACACTGAGCGAAAGAAGCACGTTGACAAGTTGACATAACTAAATCAATTTTGTTTGCCCAAGAAATGTTAGTTCAACAAAATTTCGTAATTGAATTAACCACCACCTACCGTTAATTTAAAAGCTTGATTTGTGTCAAAAAATTATGTTTATTTGGTTTAGGGGTAAATTAAATTGAAACAATCCTCGTTTCAATAAAGCGCAGTTACGTTGTCAAAATAACATAAAAAATAGTGATAGTTTAAGATAATTAGGATAACATTAAAAATGAAAATGGTTTGCTCAACCAAAGAACTGAGTTAAGTTAATGACAACATGATTTTCAACACGTATCAAATATCACCAATAAATAAAATACGTTTGTTAAGAAAAATATTGAATGAACTGAATTTATAGCAAGCTAGAGACTCACAAAAGATGTATACAATCTTTTTATTTATATTCATTAAGTAAAAATATCTTGTGTGGAACAAATAAAGTACTACTTTGATTTATTGTTATATTTAAAAAAAAACAAAGTGTTTTATTTCCGCAACATTGATAAACTTCGCCTTCTACAACTTAATTGTAGTAATTATTTATAAGCAACTACACCGCTGCCAGAACTATATTGTTACGGCTATCAATTTCAACAGCTACAACAGCTAGCACCTGATAAGTTATCTGCACGGAGTGGCGTCAACACGTTTTCAGTTAATCAATTAAGGTCGCTCGTAGTTTATTTGATTAAGTTCAATATCATTGGCTTTCAGAATCTTACACTTACATGGGTCTAATAACACATACTTTTTTGCAGATAAAACATCATAAAGTGTTCGTCATTTGTTCGAATGCAATATGCATATTTGTAACTAGTCAAAATAAATATTACATACGATCATGTCTTAATATTATCTTTAATATATTTCCTTAACTTGTTTTACATACATAATTGATATATGATGCATAATTTGGAAATGTCTGGGGGAAATGAAAGTCTCAGCATAACTAATACACGTGATGAAGAGCACTTACGAAGATGTAAAGAGAAAGATCCAGATAGCAGGGAAAGATCGGAAAACTCGAATGGAAAAAATATATCGAACAAGGAGAGAGTCTCTAGTGATGAATGAGTTAATGAAGAGAACCAGAGCAGGAACAGGGCAACGAGGAACAATAGTTTACCACAAGTTACAAACCTCTGCTGAGGATGGCTACTAAGTTTTCTGTTGGAGTTCTTCACTCATCAAGGTAGTAAGGGTACTTTTATTTTTATTTTCATTGTCTTCTTTGGTTTGCCTTTGATGCTTTTCTGTACTTTCTATTATTGTTTCGTCTTGACAGTTCTTTCTGTATTGGTACCTGCGTCTTGATTTTTCTATTAACTGAAATTTCTGTTGGAGAAAGGGATTTTGAATGGATAGGTGGTGCTCAATACTCCATAAGAACTAAATACATATCTTCTTCTTCTTCCAATGCTTTCTTCAATAATTTTTTGATCATTTATACATTCCGTCCTACAGATCCATAAGATCGAGGATAATGTGGTGAACTGGTTTTGTGAGTAATTTTTCAGTCTTTCGAAAAGTTTTGAAATTTTAAATCGAAAAATTGGAGACCATTGCCTGAATTCAATTATTAAAATGAAATAAACCTGCTGAAATAGCTTCCCATTGCCTATATGGTAATTTTCTTTCAACAATTGGTTCTTTCTGATTTCTAGTTTGAGATTTACCACATGTCAGACAATTTTTAAAAGCTTCTGTAATTTGTTGTGTTATGTAAGGCCAAAAAACTACTTCTCTTGCTTTTAATAGTGTTATTATCCCCGTCTTAATCATTTCCTATAATTATTTAATTACCTTTAACTAATAATCCTTTAGCTTGGTATATTTCTGCTCTATAACTCCAATATGGTTTAATAACATCTGGTAGTTCTTTCTTTCAATTCAGCCATTCTTCTTTAATTACTTTTAACAGCTCTCTTAGTTTTGAATTTTTCTTTTTCTCTACTTCTAGTTGATTAAATCTTTTTGGGCTAATGCTTACGTAGTCTATTACACGAATTTGAAATGCAATTGTCATCCAAGATAAAAAGTCCCCACAACAGACCTACCTCCTTTGATTTTCGAGTACGTCTGCCTACCTAAAAACAAGAATCTAATCACCGATCGGTACTTCACTTTCTCCATAGTTACGAAAACCTCAAACTTGCTTACTTTTGACAGTCATACTAAAACAAAAATACAGTATGAGTGTGCCTGCAATTTGAAAGATGACACTAAACTGATATGCCGGCTGGCGCCAGTGACTTGAAACAGGTACTTAACAATCACCTATAGTAGTTATGCACAATTGAAGGGGTCGAAGCAACAGTGGTATAAGCTACATTTCTGTTATATAGAGCTAAAGTAAATTCTAAAACCTGTACTATAATATTCTAGCAAACTTTTTTTGCATTTTTACTATAACTTATAATGATACTGACAATAAACAAACAAATCAAGAAACCATATTTGCAAAAAGCTTCTATTCTTGACATTGTGGCTTAGGAACTTAGGAACTCAATTATAAAATTAAACTGCATTCTTAAGTAACAAAAATTAACACTTGTAAATAAAATTTGTGTTTCTAACAAAGTAACGTTGTTTGTAACATCAAAGTAGATCATTTTGTTAATACAACTGCTAATATAGAAAATTCAAAATACAACCGCGTTTCATTTTCCATTCCATCAAAATTTTCCGGACAATTTATGTCAACAATATGATTAACTTCATCATCTTTGTTGTTGCTAATAATATCTAAATATGGAATATGGAGCAGTAAACTCATTGCCTCAGACCAAATTGATGGTTATGGAACAGGTGTTTCGGGATATTGTAATTGGCATTTTTTGTGTTTTTTATTTTTGAAAAGGAAACCCCGCATTGCTACTAAACTGCTACTATATTATTCGTTATATTTTCCTCTGCGTACCTGTGGTATTGAATTTTATTCCCATACTAAGTAAAGATACAATAACATGATTAACTAATGAAAAGTCGGTGCTACCAATTAAAGAAGGTGTTGGTAGGTCTGTTGAAGATCGAGCTAAAAAAATATTTTATTTGCTTTAATTTAATGTAAGCCACGGTCTTAAAAAATAAAAATTTTAATCTAAGAGAGATATAAGTCATGCAACTAATCTGTGGATTTTGATAAGTCGCCAAACTATATACACCTGAATCGGGGGTATGATCCGTATCTTTCAAGCTATCGTCTGAGCTAAAATCGGAGTGAGTCATTTCAAGATCCTCTAAAATTGTATCCTTAATCTGATCACAATCTGTTGCTTAGGCGCCATGTTGCTTACTATAATGTGGCTTATAACCCTTTTGATATATGCTAAGTGATTTCTATAAGATATTAAAAAGGGTATCTTACTGTATATAAGATATGTGGGGCCTGGACAGCAAGGATATAATTGCCCCCACCCCTTCAATTATTGTTTCAGTTTCTTTTTAGTAATATTTTATTTTGTTTCAAGGAATAGGTTGGTGTAAAACACAAAATATGGGAATTATTCTTCTTTTAAGAACTCCTTTAGCGACATTAAATTATTGTATTATAACATAATGTTTACGTTGTGTTTCGCTCCTAACTCAAATAGTCCCTGAACAGATAAAAGGTGTGGTATCCAAAATAAAAATCAATAAAACTGTTAGCTTAAGTGTTGGTGCAATGAAATTTAAATTTGAATGACAATTAAATTTTAATCAAAACGTAATGAACATCCGTGCAACCAGCCGGAGGTCAAAAACTTTTACAAGACATGATATAGATTGTAGGGTATAAGCTATAGTAAGAATGTGTACATATTTATAACTTCACTAGTATCTCCCAGTGTTGTTTTTGTTTTCATTGGATTGGGAAAGTACATCAGTCATTGCTTTTTAAAGAGAGATTAATTACCTACATTTACAAAAAAATGTGGCCGCTGTAATTACGGGATTTTGTTATGGTATATAAAGATACAACTTCATGTAGCCTAATTCTAAATATGTATGTTTGTTGGTGGTAAGTTGGCAGAGTGCGTGTAGTGTTATGTGTACGTGTTAACGATAATATATTAATAAAATAGAATTATCGTTTAGTTTTTACAAATTAGTACGTTCACATTCCATTAGCGACTCCAGACAGTGCGATAAACCTCCGACAAACCAATTCGATAGCGGTAACAAACAACTGCATCGAACACAAACAAATCTAAATTTGGACTCTGTTCCCCTACACATTAACACATAATAGGAAACCTAAAAACGTATCGGAATTTACAAAGATTGCATTCATTTATCTATCTAAGCATCAGTAACGCGGTTGTTCGATAAATGTAAGTCGTGTCGGAGTAACAAGCGGCAAGTCCTCCTCTAGTGAAAGTGCAGCAGATACAGAATGGTCCGACCCCTCTCTAGCGTACAGGACACCTGCTCGATTCAAGGGGAGCAACCTGGTCAATAATGTCTCAGTACACGGTATCCCTAGTGTCGGTGAATGTTTGACTCTTTTGTTTTTCTTTACTCTTCGAAAGAAACGTGAAGGAACAGGGTACAAATGGACATGCACACGGATGTTTTAAAAATACTTACACACGCCCCATTACCATTTGCATAATAGTAGAACACACTATTTACATTAAGCCAAGACGGTATAGTGTTAACATTTATCCATTATTATTCGTGTATGCGGTTGTGAAACGACAGAAACTGATGACGGCGTGCGTTTGCAGTGTGTACATAAGAATTTTTCGTCGTTATTCTTACAAAGCTAGACTGTCGCCAATTTGCGTGTTTTGTAATTCGATTTTCTGGTTTAACGGAGGTCTTATGGTCGTTTCTTTCGACGTTGAGACTTAGTACCGTTCGTTGTGTGGCGTGTGGCGGCGGTCACGACATTGGCGTTCGATTTGAACTCTTTTGTAAGCGACTACACTCTCTCGGTTCTATGTTTAAAACGAAGTTAAAAAAGTGTACCGTCTCATAAGTGATTTCGTCAAATTTAATAATCAAACAAAAGAGAGTTTAGAAATTGCAAATAACTAAACAATGGGTGCAAGTGCATAAGCTATAAAACTGTTGATTCCTCCATATATGTAAGTTCACTTTACACACCATAAACTGCAAAATCTTAGGCGTTATATAAACCAAAAATGTTTAGTTAATCCTGCCTTTTTAATAAAAACAGATTTCTGTTATATTATCTTATTTTAAAATGTGGATATTATGAAAACCTATTACACTGCAATATTAACTTATTCCGTTTTGTATTGGAGGTGAATGAATTAAACTCCACTAAAATATATTTGCTCTCTTTATTTGTATGCTTAATTTATAATTAATATTTCACACATTATTCACTTTTAAACATAAATTTTTCTGCATAAAATTGTTTAGTAACGATTAAGTTGCTATAGCGTCCATTAGTAAGGCTGAAAGCGAAGTGACACACGGCCGAAGTAGCTTTTCCTATATCCATGATCATTATTCTATATATAGTCGAAAACTAAATTTTGGCAGTAACAGCGCTACTAATATACAAATCCAGAAACAACCCTAAAGAAGCAATTCGGTTACAATTACTTACATTCAAAAGTTTTTGAATTTAAATCATACTTAACTTATTATTTACTTACTTAAATTTGCCTAAGACAACGTGTGTCAAAACCTAATAGCTTTCCAAATTTTAATTTTTTTGTTAAGAATGAATCACTTGCAGGATATACTTTGAAAGTCAATACCCCATTTTTATTAAAGAATATTTTTGGTAACGTTTGATGTTATCAAAGCGAACTTAAGTGCTCGTCATAGGCAACTTCGTTATTATTGAATATACACAGTTGATAAAGTGAATACATTTTTGACATATTTTATGCTGATTGTTATAATAATAATCGAACATGATGAATTTCCTGAATGCCTAAGAAATCTTAGGCATTCAGGAAATTCACTGCATTTTTTAACATTCGAATAGCAAATTAAACTACCGTAGGGTGTTTGATTAAAAGAAAAAATAACTTTGATCTAGTACGTACAAATAAATCACCCTGCATGCTCAAAAGTATTACTGATATGTCACTTGACACAAGTCCCCGGAAACACTTCAGCCCATTGGCTTTTTGTATTTATGAGATATGTAATTTACTTATGATTACTTTCTTGAAACTTCTTTTTTGAAAACATACGAGGCGAGATATTGACGTTTTGCATTTTGTATAGTTTGTATATCTACATATAATTGATGGTGTTCTAATACATATAATTTATATGTATTTCACGAAAAAGTAGCAATGGAGCTACATAAACAAGATTTGATCAACATGAAACTCATTTGCTTATATAATCACAACATGAAAGCGTTTAGTAATCATTTAGCACATGCAAAAATGCATAAATTAGCAGCTTTATACCTTGTTATCTTTACTAACAACTAATGTAAATTTAATAATTGTTAAAAAGTAAACTCTATCAGAGTTAATATTTAGTTTTTATACTAATGGTAGTCAGTAATAAATAAGAAAATAATAAGGAATTATACTTAATGTTATGTAAAGTAATCATCAGTGTTCGTGATTATGTCAAATAGCTATAGAATAGTATGAGGGTAGTTAATTTATAAGTTTGTAGAAATCTCTTTGCGGTGTAAAACTGTTTTCAAAATCTTCTGTCGCATGACTATTCGGTCATATATCAAGCTCACTATACTTCCCCACAGTTCTTAATAACTTTAAGATAATTAACAAAATACTTTTCGATAATTTGTTGCCTCGTTGGAATTGGTTCTTTCGATATTAGTAAATCAATCAGGTTTTATATTTTATATTATTTGCAGTTATAAACTCTATTACCTTACATTTCGAAAGTAAGTTTCGTTATTTTATTTAATATGCAGAGGTCGTCGTTCTGTTGCTTTGCAACAACCTTCGCGAAGTATATTTCATACAAATGCACCTATTTTTATACTATTCTACTTTATAATTTTATCTGGTGAATGTGAATCTGAAAGATAAGCGATCAGAAGCAAATTTCATTTTTCAAAATATTTTGTACAAGAATATCGCACAAAATTCCAATTCAAATAAACGAATATGTTACTCACGCCAACCTTAAAAGTGTTAATCGAAACGTTTAACTCCCTCACACGTTTCATATTTCAGTTTACTTTTCTTGGTCGCTTTACGGGCCCTTTTCCCAGGTGGTATTTATTCTTCTTAGCGGAATGTTAGTGGACTAAAGCGTTGCTATGCAACACCAGGTACCTATGTAAATCCTATTATTTATTCATGCAATTTGAACGGTTATAGTGTAGTTTTAAATTACGTGAACGGTTATGCTTTTATTTATGAACTCTTGTATGAAGACTGTATGCATAATTTATTACTCTCCCGGTATTGCGGTACAGGTGCAGTTAAGATTTCCTCCTATTGTATATACACCAGTAATTATTCTTAAAGGTTTAAAGTAAACTTGAAGCAGAGGCGGGAAATAAATCTACTAAATAATACCAACTCTTAAAATGACTAACTATATGAATTAACCTCTACAACTAAGACGATATAATTTGTTTGGTTGTATTTTAGATAACAAACTCCATTTTATTGCGTCCACAGGAAATTTTATCTCTTTAGATAATGTCAAACGTGGTGTATCTATGTGATTTATATTTTCTGACAAACCCTTTTTTCTATAGATCGTCTCAACCTCCGAATGCAGTACAGAGCTTATGAGAATTCCATACACGGTTGCCAAATCGTCGAATCAGCTCTACATTATTACTTCCGGTCCAATTATTTGGGTTTCTGACAGTGGTTGATATGTGTTTCTTACGGGGCCAATCAATGATATTGCTTTTTCTCCATGCTGCCTGCCGTTGGATTTTTTTCTAATTTTCTATAGTGATAGAAAGCATTATCAAAAACAATCACTGAGTTCTGCGGTATATTTGGAAGCAATTTCTTAATAAACCAATCCTCGTATGTTCCTGAATCCATCTAATGATGAACATCAGCATGTTTTTCTTGCATAGAAATGTATATCCAGCACCAGAAACAAATCCGTTATCATCACCAGTATGAACTAATGCAAAACGAGGTCCAAGTCCGGGTGGGGATTTCAAACCAGTACTTAACCCTTGGATAAAGGCTTGTCGACTATTTTGAATTGTAGCGTCTGTCCAAGTTTTATTTACTGCATGCCTTACATCACTCATGATTCATCAGTATATTATAGTTCGACCTGATATAATTAAAGTTACAGAAATGTCTCTTGTAAGTATTTGTGCTTCCACCGAATTATGTCGTCTCGTTTGATGAGTATATTTTACGTCCTACTTTTTTGAATCCGAAACCCATATCGTGTAACAATCTGTGTAAAGTTGCTCGACTGAATGTAAGGAGATCATCATCAGCATTGACAGCAGCAAGAATTGCATTTAATGTAGGTGGCATATTCTGTATAAAAAAAACTATGCACTTTAAGTGGAATAGGTGCTTGCATGTTCTCATCATATGTTTGTAATCGGTCATTTGGTTGTATGCCTTTCCTTTTCTTGAGGTTTTTTGGACTTGATACTGAACCAGCTTGTTGCTCTTGTTTTATATTATATATTGTACGCTCTGAGCAACCCAAAGCTTCACTTGTTTCCTGA
Source organism: Osmoderma eremita (assembly GCA_031763485.1). Taxonomy (NCBI): domain Eukaryota; kingdom Metazoa; phylum Arthropoda; class Insecta; order Coleoptera; family Scarabaeidae; genus Osmoderma; species Osmoderma eremita. The sequence goes on along the minus strand of JARFOC010001213.1, from coordinate 602,590 downwards.
ATGGCAGTACTCACATTAATAGTTTTATTAAAATAATTTAAAACATTACACGTCTCACACTTCTCCTTCAGGCTAAATTTGTCTCCCTTGCGCCGTTTTCTCCTTACAGGCTCGATTGACGCAGTGAAAACTGTAATTAAATGTATTGGTTATAAAATTTCTAAAAATCAAGAAAAATATCCATATTACCCTGTGCACGCACGAAAAAGATGGAAGCGTTCTGAAAAAAACAATTTGTACAACTATATATAAACAAATTAACGTCGAGTTTAACTAAAAATATTTTAAAACTACAAGGATAACGTTGACAGCAGTTGACGCTAATAGACAGATAGATAGGTACTTTGCCGACGCCCACATATGTAAATAAGTTGCAATATAGTGAGAGGAAGTGAAGATAGCGCTAATGACATCAACTAAGGATAGTTAGAAATAAAAGTTGCTATTATATCCCATACTGCATACGGAGGTTGAAACGATCTATAGTATCGTAAAGGCTCTCCGTCATTTTGAACACGGTTATATGCAATTAAAACAGGAATAGTTCAACAAGCAAAAAATTGACAACGATCCACAATTAATTGTTTACTTAACAAAGTATGTAAGAACGCAGAAACTGTATTTACACCAATTACAGTTACCATGCAAGTCAAGTCTAATGAAGAAATAGCTCTATTGACCTAATTTATTTGAACTAACTGTTTATGATTGGGAATATACAGTTGTTACATCGATTAACTAGACATTCCTAGAAATTACATTTCTACGTTATCAAAACACAATCAATAGTACTTTTTCTGGGGAATTAACTTAATTTATTATTTAGAAATATTTATTATTTTATAAATATTAGTTGTTCATATTATTATTACAAAAATGATAACCACTAATTCACCACGGACAATTAACGAAAAGAATATTTGTAGTTTATTATGTTTACTGATTATTACGGGCGTATTGCGATCTAGGAGGGCGAAGATAATAAAATTCAATTTCATATCAATTTTATTACATAGCGATAAAATGAAAACATGGGAGTATTAAATAGTTTATAGACACAGAAACATTAATATCTATTTAATTACGCTTATACATGTCTGTAGGCTGTGTTTTGTTGTACAGATTGTCCATTTGTCTTTCTCTAAAGCTTTGTTGTAGACTTGATAATTTAATATACTTTAGACTTTTAAAAAACGATATCTATAGTAAAGTGGAAATCATTTGATTTCTACTTTACTAGATGGTTTCGTCATTTGTCGAAAATCTTTTACTATTCAGATGTTTTTATGGTCTGACGGGGCTAAATCCAAAGAAAATTACAGGTGGGTTAACCATATGAAAACCAGTCTCGTCAATTCTTTGCGGTATAATCGACTTGCGACAAGAAGGGTTGTCTTGAAAAAAATGCACATCTTTGACAAGTTTTTGGCGAACTTCAATTCCATGTAATATGCTACGGTGGTAGGTACTTCTATCCTGTTCCAAATAATCTATCAGAATTATCTTATCTTTCTCCTGGAAAATTGATGCCAAGCGTCTTGCAAACCGATTTTTGAACAAGGCATTTTTTGCCTTTCCATTATTCTTTAGCCTCTGGGTCGTAGTGATGGACCCATGTTTCGTCCATAATAACAACTCGACCCAAAAAGATTAGGTATCTCCTTAGATTTCCTTTGACGTCGTAACTCTAACGAGCTTCTGAATAGCATTCAAGAATTTCGGAATCCAGTCGGCCGAAAGTTATTTCATGCCCAAGTGGTGTGAAACACACGTTCATAAGAAATGCGCAATGCTTCTGATATACATTTGGACCCAATTCGCCCATCTTTTAAAATCATGTCATGCACAGAATCAATGTTTTCTGGAGTAGACACAGAAACTGGCCTCCAAGACGGATTTCATTCTTGACATCTGATCTTCCTCTCTTAAATTTGCATCTCATTTTTAATAGTATCATATAAAGGGCATTAAAGTCATCTAAGGTTTCTATCATGTCAACAAAAACATTTTTGCCCGATATTCCTTTCAAAAATATTTAATAACTAATCGAAACTAAATTTTTCTAGCTTATTCCCAAACAATGCCGTGTTCAAATATACACAGTTTTATCACCGTTCAAGTTATGGATGTCCAATTTTCACAACTTATTTATAAAATATCATAGTTGTAGCCATAACAACCATATTCAATTTTAACTAGCTAGACATCATACTAGAATTACTGTTTCACTTAAGTCGGATGAGCATGGTTGTCTACGCTAAGTTCAATAAATAACGACGTATCTTATATACCTTTTACCTACGCCCCTGGTATTCTGTACAACAAAAGGGGTGTCCTACCTACTTACACAGTAAGGGTAGATAATCCTCTTTGGAATTTATACACCAAGATTCCCGTTTTTTAGGTAATTGCGATATCTTCTGTAGCCGCAATCAAAATACATTCAATCCCAAAATATTAATTCGCTTTGAAAACTCGAAAAAAAAAAAGTAATTTGAATATGCAAACATTGTTTCTTAAAATAATCTTCCTTCTATTTTCTTTCAGGGTTAACCTGCTTTCCCTGAATGTGCACTGTAACAGAAACGATAGTACTTTAGCCTGTGTTTTCTATTCTCATATCTAGAAGATCACCATCTCAACTTATCCACACAACAAACCCCTCTGACGCTGCAATGAAAGAATTCATTCAGTTCGTTTTTACATTGTGTCCGCAAAGACTGCGAAGCGTACACTAGTATTATGTTTTTTCCTCAAGAGTATTTGAACTTTAACTAATTCTTGGTAGCTTGGACGGCGTTTTGTATTAACAAGAAACAACAAATTGTAAATTCAAATATAGCATATGTTGCGGGACAGAGAGAGGATAATGCACTATCTATAATCCGAATACCGCAGTACTCAGAATTTTATTTTCTCGATATTACATAATCTATATCCAAGATAGGGCAAGTTACTTAATTCAGCATGTTGGCACTCTGATGGCATCAATTACAACCAAAAAGTTCCTAAATTAAGCATGTTTTGTGATATGCCGTAATAACAATCCATCCAATAAGTTCCTAAATTCATCTTGAACGTCATCAAAATTTTCTGATGTTCCATCCATTCCATCTGCTTCAATAGTGGATGGAGCTGATTAATAGTTGTAGAGGTTATGTACACATTGATTTAAATAATGGAGCAACAACACTAGAAGATGAACTGAAATTAAAAATTAATGGTTTTTTTACACAGTTGCAGTAATAGCTGTAGACAACAAACAATTTTCCATGTTTAGGCGATATTTCAATGCTCGCCTTTGGCATATAGGTTAGGTTAAACATAACCATCCAACAAAGGGTTTCTAAATTCACATTCAATCTGTAGCCATCTGAGTTGTATTAACAATCACCATAAATTAACGTGCATCCGTTGATGACGAAACAGATGCCATCAATATTTGAATAAAGGAACTTGCCCATACATAACTTAACATCCATTTCAAGTGTGAAGTGTGAAGTAATTTACTTTTCTAAACCTCTTTCTTTTCTTATACAACTCACATGCTTGTTGCCACTTTTTTTCTGATCACATCAAATTTTATAATATTGTAATATTTTCTTTACCTACATCGTGAGAAGAATTTCCTCTTTTATGAAACGCTCGGAATATTTTTTCGTTTTTCGATAGTACCATAGTGCAAATTCTCAATAGGTACTGAGCTAGCACATGTATTAGGTCATACATTTGAACGATACCTCTACTACATTATCCCTAAAGATTGAAATAGTAATGATGCTGCAAATGAAGTGAAAATGGATGGTTTCGGATATAGGAAAGTTTGTGTTTGTACCACCTTTGTATTATGTACATGCAATGTGGTTTATGGACAAACAAGGCAAAAAATCAGATGAGATGTTCAAACTGTCTTGCCTCCACGACATCTCGGCAGCAAGGACTCTTTCGAAAACTTTGGCTCAGATTCGGTGTCATCCTCGAGCTATTCGTTGCTGCAGCTCCTCGAGGTCATATACAAGGCATAGCGTACAGTAAAGTTTCCGAATATCCTTAAAGAAGGGATTGAAGGGGATTTAAATCGGGCTATATAGCAGACCATGATACAAGTCAGCCTCTTTTTACCTATCTTCATCCAAAAGCTCCGGGTAAATGCTCTCTAACGACAATCGAAAAATGATGATGATATAAATAGGGTGAATAGGCAATTAGCTTAACATGGGTGTATGTGGGGTTATTAATAAAACTGTTTTGGGATAAATAAAAGTTAGAAATATTAACATTTGTATCATTTGTGTTTGTTTGTGTTAAATGTTTTTTTTGTATATTATATTTACTTGTTATAAAATTTATTATATGGTACATGATTTACTTTGCCAGAACTGCGCGACTTGAGATAAGTATAAAATAGAGTACTCATGTTAGCCAAACCATTCACGAAATTTATTTATTATTGTAAGAGTACCGTTACAACATTCCTGTGATATATATTCCTCTTTAATACTTTCCGAATAAGTAATGGTTAGTATTTTTTTAAAATAAAATGGAGTGCTTCCTGGAACACCAGAAACAGTATGAGTAGATTCTATATGTTAAATTTTAAACAAATTCTGGATGAAGAATTCCAATTAAATACCACAGAAAAAGTACAAACGCATGAACGGATGTGTATCCACTATTTTTTAAGGTGCTGAATGCTGTTCCATGTTTACAAATTAAATCTAATTGTGGTAATGTGTGCCTATATACTCATGTATATATAAGAAGAATCAATTATTATACTTCCTTTAATTTCATCGTATAATTAACCATAATCGTTAGTGTTCGTGTTTACATTAGTTTACAGTGTATGGATAGTAATTGAGGTATTTGTTGAAACAAATGCTGTGTTTCAACAGAGCATTCCTTTTATTATATTGTTATAGCTATCATTATTAATTTAAAAAATGCCTATAATCATTTTAAAATATATATTACCTATACATAAGAGCAAGTAGGGGTATATTTAATTTTTTTCTCTCAAAGTTTAAAATTTAATTACAAATATCTCGAGTAAAATGGTGAAAATGGTCACATATGCCGTGCCTGCCGGTGCCATGCTCGCACCGTATGGAAAGAACTTTTATAATACCTACTCTAAAGTACTTGAACATGTTCTACATTGGACAGTAATGGCCAATATCAAACCATACATTTCACTTTTCCAACACGCTTTTATGCCAGGACGTTCTAAAATCATATTCTAATTACGCAAGATATAGCGCTTTAAGTGGGTCCCTACGAGAGCTTTTGACACTATCGACTACTTCGTTTGGTTTCGTGGAGCAATTCTTGCGATCTAAAGCTATCTTCAGCATAGAAATAACCACTATGGGCATACTACTCTGAGTTACTTTGTAATGTCAGGCATATCACAGGGATCAAACCTAGGTCCAGTACAGTTTGTTATTTTTATAAACGACTTGTTGTCAACCAGTCTTCGTTCTCCTGTGTTAGCATACGCGGATGACTGCAAAATTTATCACTCCGTATGTGTAACTATGGACCGCGATCGTGGACAGGGGGGCCTAGATGTGGAGATTAAGTACTTTTTCTGAAGTCCTTGAATTTGTTATTTGTTCAATAATTACTAGTTACTTGAACAAATACAAAATTTTATCTCCTGAACAGTATGGTTTTCAAAAAAATAAATTGACTGAAATGGCCAGTATTGATTTTATACAATACGTATATGGTAACCTTGACAAATGGCGATATGTTGCAGGTGTCTTTTTTGATCTGTCTAGAGCATTTGATAGTATTAACCCTCATTTTCTACAGGAAAAACTGTATCGGCTTGGAATACCTAAACCTCTGTAAGGCTGGATAACGTCTTTTGTATCAGACCGCAAAATGAAAGTGCTATTGCGGCAGACCGAATCGGAGTTACAATCGGTTGGTCTCGGTGTACCTCATGGATCGGTTCTTGGTCTCTTGCTCTTTTTGCTTTATATAAATGATTTGCCGCAGTTTATTTCGAATGCTCATATAGTATTATTTGCTGATGATACTACGGTTGCAGTGTCATCAGATGCCAGTGATAATCTAGAGCGCGAAATTTATCGCGTTGTTTGTGAATTTGAAAGCTGGTGCGATGCAAATAGGCTAATTTTAAACAATGACAAAACTTCATATCAGAGAACACATGCCGACGTTTCGTTACCGTTGTTAGAGTCGGTGGAGTTTCTTGGTGTCATAGTTGACAATAAACTAAATTTTGCCGAACATATATCCCACATGTGTGTAGAAAACTTAATCAGGCTTATTTTGCTATTCTCCAGCTAAAATCAGTTTTAGATAGTGACTCGCTGCTTTGTGTATATTACTCGTTGGTATACTCTTCTATCTCCTACATCTTAGTATGAGGACAAGGCATATGTTACAAGCGTTCATTTACTACACAGAAAAGAATCATGCACTTGATGTTTGGTTTGGGACTTCGCGATAGTTGTAGACTATTATTTCCTGTCACAATCTGTTGACATTGCCAAGTATATACATCTACAAGGCAGCGATACATGTAAAAAAAAATAGTCACCTATACCTTAGTGACGAGAGGAACTATCGGACTAGACAACGTGATCTTTGTATACCACCCAAACATCTTACATTTCTTTTCGAGAAATCACCAATGTATAGCTTTGCCAAATTGTATAACGGTTTGCCTTTGCATATAAAAAAGATGAATAATCTAAAGGATTTTAAGGGAGAATTTTTAAATTTTAAGTGCTGTTATTCTTACAAGGAATTTTTATCATTGTGATGTATTTCTTGTTTTTAATATTTTTTAACTATGTTTGTTTTGACCCTTGCTAATATCGTAACGATCAAACAGCAAATAAATCTTATTATTATTATTATTATTGTTATTGAGCGGTGTGCCTCCAATAGGCTAAGTTTAACTGGGAAAAAAATGCAGTGTCGTATCTTTCTCGAGACGATACCATAGTCTAGCCAGCAATTATTTGATAATAATACAACTATATTGCGTAAGCAGCTGGTTAAAAATCTTGGCATTTGGCTTGATGGTTAGGATTTTCGCATCATATAGGTTGTGTTAAAGTGTTCTAGTAGTCTTAAGTTGTGCGAGTTACCAGAGATTTCAAAAAGCTTATGGTTTTAAAATGTTTATATAGCGCCTTCTTCAGAAGTGGGAGGTACATCGACAAACACCGCCTACAAAGAAATTTTTTAAAACATCTTTGGTTTCAAATCGCCGGTAGTTACCCACCTCGTAGTATTGACAATAAATAGCCACGAGAGTGCCAAGACCTGGAAGAGCCCTCTCTTGCATGGTCTATACTTCAACGTACCGAGGTCGTCGGCTAGGCACGTCAATACATTTAGTGATCCCACTGTAGGACTGCTGCTACGCTGAAAACACCATTGGTAGACATTGTGCTAAACGCGAACACATTATCGAACGACATTCTTTGGCTGGAGCATTAATTCCTGTAATGATATATATGCATATATCTCTTGTATTATTATATTTTTTAGATAGCTCATATTGTGTCGTGTCGTTCATGTAATATGTGCCTAAAGTGCCTAAATGCACGTCTGCGTGTTTATTGTAGTATATAACCAATGTTACAATCCAAAAAACAAAGTAATATAATAAATAATAAAAGTAATATAAACATTGCTGGAATTGGAAGTGTGAATATTAAAATTACATGTATAATTTCTATTCTTTTTAATCTGTATGGTTTGAATTGAAAGTTTTGACAAACCTGTGCAAGGATTGCCGGATGATACGTTATACAACTACAAGTAATCTCATATACGGCATCTCTTAGTTGTAATTTGTTGGGCTTTTAGATTATCAAGAACGCTAAGGATCATTAAGCTGCTGAGGCCAAAAATTTCGAAGGCTAACCAAGAATACGATACTCTTATTTCAAGGAATCACGATTTTCGTTAAATAAATGTTGTAACTATTCCTAACCCAATTTCCATGCTGGCCAGTGTATAGGGAAAGAGTTATTATGCATAATACCCCATCTCTTAATGAATATAACAATGGCACCATCTGTTAGAGAGTAGAGGCTATTATTTATTCTGTGCCGGCATGAACACCAAGGTCGCATTCTACTTCCTTATCGATGATGCATATTTTTCCAACAAAACTTTTCTGAGATTGGAATGAAAATTTTATTTTCTTAGCCTATGTATATTCTTTACACGAGCAGAAATTCTTACAATAAAGCGTTATGATTATTCTTTTAAGAACATACTGTTAAAACATTATATTTTCTCAATCTACAAATCTTTTTCTCTGCGTTTAACTGTTAGATTTGAGTTTATTTTTTGATAATTCCTGATATTAGAAATCCATGTGTGAAAGATTTAAATGTTTTAATTATATTGCTTTAATGTTACAGCTTTGGAGAACGAAACGTAGCAAAAAGTAGAATTCGGTTTGGAAATATAAAATGAACAAGTTTAAATAACAGCCGTTTTACTTAATTCAATTTATATTATAATAGCTTCTTTTCAAATAGATATTTTTTTCAGGCTGGGTATAACAGTAATGTAGAATTCCAGGTAAAACAATTCCAGGCCTACACTGTTTTATAGGGAAACACGTATACTCTAACGTAATAGTAATAGGATAATAAAAAGAATATATTGTAGCAATTCGTTTAATTCCAATTAGCAAAACGAACTTACGAATTCATCAATTTCCCTATTACCGTTTAATTACGTTTAGTTTATATTCCAACAAAATTAACATGTCTAGAAAACGAGTTCATGTAAATTATTGACGTACCGGTATTTCGTAAAAGCTGCCGATAATTAATAGACCCCATTTCCGCATATACATTTCATTGCTAGTAATTCATTAAACTGTACCACTATGCTGCAAAAAAACCGCTATATTATCAATTTCGTACTGAATTAACAACATCTTGTTATTGACCGAAATTATACTTGGTACACTTTCTTATTTTCCGTAACCGTTCACCCTCAAGGTCCCTAAAAAGTCACTGCTTCAGTTGCAGTTGGTCGAGTATTTTTGCAATCTGGAACGCAACGTTAGACTAATGTTAATGCACGCACGGCTTGCAACACAGAAAAGAGCATAATATATTATGTGTGACATCGGTGACTCACGCGGATCGAAGTGGCTACATATATTTTCGGAAGCGAACACACACAAGATACTTGAGGTATTGACATGCTGTCATACGTTTCCCCTGTTGATTTGCTCTTTCATAGTTTACATGCTTTTGCACTTTTCGCTAAATAGTGGTTAGCAGTGTATTATACATGAAATAGGATACTTCAAAGTATATTTTTCGCTTCTACACAGCCTTGTCTGTTGCCCGTAAAACTAAACCATTTGAGAAAAGTAATGGATATTTTAAATCAATTTTACTTCATTAATCTCTCGAAAAATGAGCACGCTATAGAGTTTGTTTCGAAATAAGTCTGCTAACATTTTCATATTCGAAAGTATCAGTTGGTTAACCTTGTGGTACAAAGTTAGCGCTTCTTTATATAATCATTTACACAAAATTATTAACAACGGGAGAGTTGCTTCGGCAATCATTAAATATTTTTGAGGCCCTTGGAAAATACAATAGTTTTTCGTGCTAACAAACAATAGTATTATTGACATTTGCTAAAGCTTTTTGAGAGTGGACATCGTATCAAACACTTCTCTTAATCATTTTATACAATCACTCCATTTACCACTTGCTTGTAAATATGTTGTAATATGTAGTTATTCAAATAATGCAAGTGTATTGCTCTCATGTTATTTGAACGTGCTGGAGAGTTTATTGTTAACTTATGAAGTAAACTAACAGAGGCCACTAAAAAACTAATGTGAATCTTTGTAATTTTTGCCCTTGACACTCAAATAACCACTATTGCATTTGGTTGGTGTGGTCTTTGTTGTGTTCTTGTAAATAACACACAAAATACATATCTTCCTAATAGTTTATTTTTATCTTGTTTACATTACGTCATTGTTACAGTAAGTCCCCGTAGGTGCCAACCTTACACAACATCCCCCTTTGCTATGATAACAATACATTCATTTACAACTAGATAATATATAAACAATAAACTAGTTTAAATTACATAGTCTTTCAAGGAAACGGGTGGTTATCGCACTATGATGGTCGTGCTACATGATCGCTAATAATGGGTGGATTAGCAGTAACAATTTGTTGACTTGGTTCATGTGATTCAATTATATTCTCTTTTGCCTGTTGTACTTCAGCAATCTGATCAGAATTTAAGATATTTTCGGAAGGATTCTGTGGGGTTAGAATTTGTGGAGAATTTTGAATGTCGTGGTCTTGATATAAGGAGCGGGAACTAAAAGCCATGTGTTACGTCTGTATATCCCTGAATCGGTCTCAACAACGTAAGATCGCGAGCTACACTCTTTCCTAACTATTTTCTCATACTTTCGAATATCTATAATCCACACTTTATCGCCTATTTTTAGTTCTGACAAATCCTTTGATCGGTGTCTTTTATCGTAATAGCAGCGCTGCTTTTCTTTACGATCATCCTCATATTTAAATATCTTTGTCATGTCTGTGTCTGAATTTAAATTTCCAGGTAATTGCGGTAACAATGACTTTAATTTGCGACCCATAATTAGTTCACCTGCAGAATATCCATTTTCTAAAGGTGTTGCTCGATAGTTCAATAAAGCTAAATCTATATTTCTGTTCTTATTCCTTTTTATGATATTTTTCGCTGTTTTGACTGCTGCTTCAGCAGCTCCGTTTGACTGGCTAAAATACGGAGAACTAGTCACATGTTTAAAGTTATATTTCTTACTAAATTCGGTAAATTTGAATTGGAATTGTGGGCCATTATCTGATCTAAGTTCTTTACAAATTCCATATCTCGCAAACGTTTCTTTTACCTTTTCAATGACAATGTCTTCCGGCATAGAAGAAAGTTCAAAGTTTTCGAAAAATCTGGAAAAGTAATCAGCACCGATCAAATACCATTTGCCGTGTCATTTATATAGATCAACAGCTATTTTTTCCATTGGACTTGACGGCAAGGGCTCTTTAATAAGAGTTTCTTTTAGATTTATCCTTTCTTCTATACAATTTGGACAATTTTTTATCAAATTTAATAACTGAGTACTTAGCCATAACCACCACACCGATGTGAACGCGAGTCCTATACATTTCACGATACCTTGATGACCCGAATGAATAAGGTCAAGAACTTCTTTTTTGTAAAGAGGGCGGTATCACTATTCTATTATTTTTCAAAAGTATATCGCCAGAATTTGAAATTTCGTGATAATATTTTAATATTTCATTGGAAAGTTCTCTACGGTCATGCGATTCTCTTAGTTTCTGACATGTGGGGTCTCCCATATAAACTTAAATGATTTTCTGAAGGTAAGTATCTTTTACTGGTGCATTGGCTATAACTAAATTTACATAAGCTTGAACTTCATCCTCCAACTAAATAACATACAAAATACGTATCTTCCTAAGAGTATATTTTTATCTTGTTTACATTGCATCCATGTTAGAGTAAGTCGCCGTAGGTGCAAACCTTACACAACAGCCTTTAGTTTAGATCTGCCCAAGATATTTTAAGTTATTTTACAGTGGAAAACACTTCATTTTATGGTATTGCTTTCTCCGAAAATCTAAAGATCTAGCTGTACCTACTTATATATCTATTAACAAAGCTTTAATCGATTTAAAACGGCATTCCTATATTTGAATAATAAACATATATTAGACCTTCTAATAATGACACTTCATTACCTAAAGCCATTTACTTTATCCACAAAAAAAACTGTTTTTATGAGATGATAGACATGCTGCATTCTATAAAATCGAATACATTGAAACACTCTTTATGTTATCAGCCTACGTTATATCTCTATAAGACAGGTATTTACTAACAAGGGAGAAAGATCAACGGAAAGAAATCCCTGAATAGTTTAACTGGAATGTTACCTTTTTCACACGATTAAGTTACAGGCATAACGCCCTTTTAAAATTCCAACGTGTACTACTGCCAGTTTTTGTTACGGTCCACGGGACGAAATGATAGGAATGCAGCCTTACTCACGTCCACTAGGAGCCACCTAAATTAATTACACCTTCAGATTACCAGGACGGACAATACGATACGTGGTTTGATAATTTGATATCTGTTGTCTAACGGGCGTTTAGATTGATTACCGTAGGGCCGGAACGTGTCATTGAAAAGCCGAGGGGCACTACGAAGGGTCACGAGTGTTTTCAATGTGCATACATCTTAGAGTTGATGTCTAAAGTTTGTCAAAGTTTGAGCTAATAAATGATCAAGTCGATCTATTGCATTGCAAGCATTCCTACTATGATCCATACGATAACTAAGAAAGATATGTAAATTCTTTCGTGTTTCGCGAACACCAAAGCCGGAATAAACAATTATTGAGCATTAAACGTATAGAATTTAACAAGTTTCAAGTAACTGTGTGTCTTTAATATGCAGTGTTCGCATGATAAACATATTCCACATACCAACGTCGTATTCTACACCACTGGTCAGAGAATAAATCAAACTATAAAGTAGCTTAGCTAGTAACTTGCTTATATCTATGTATGTACATTTACGTTTCTTCTTTTAGTTTTTTATTAATTCGTATCGATTTTCTCAAACATTAATTCGTAATTGTGCGTTTTAATGCTCCCAGTTCCCAGCTGTTCGCGGACATTTAATACACATGCGCAATTGTGGATCATGTTGTCATATTTCGTGTAATACTTGTAGACCCATTTGACGGAATTAATTTGAATTTAAAAAACCCTCATTGGCTCTTTTATAATCTTATTGTTAAAAATTAGTAAACAACCTTATATTTTTATATTCAGAATGAATTATAAATAAACTGTTGATTACCTTATCACGTTTAACCGTTTTAGTGCTTTAGGGTTTTTAAAAATCCATGTCGAATTGTGCCATAAAGCGCGGTAGCGCTTTCTTGGTTTATTTGCGAGTAATGCCGATCGGCGCGATCGCGTTGGTCTTCTTTTCGTCGAAATATCTATTATAAATAAAATATTACATTTTTTTTTTAATATTGTTAAAAATAAACCTTGGGACTCAATATGTTACAGAAAGACAGCTAATTATGCAGGTTGTTTACGATTAATTGAAAGAAAATTTGTAATTACGAGAGGAAACTGGCGACAAGATACATGCTGAATCGAGCGCGTTACGCTAAAAATAGCGACATGATTCACTACAGTACGCGAACAGCGCGATCGCGCTGCGTGGCACTAAAACGGTTAAGACGTTTCTATATTGTTACATAATGCGCTTAGGAAAAAATATTAAAGAACTGTCTTCAGATAACCCTGTAATATTAAAAAAATACTTGAAGTTATTTGTTGTAAGCTAATTTTAGCAACTATTTTGTTGTTTCACGATAGACACTTATTGTAAACAAGCGACGGCATTTTATTAAATAATTGTTTTATTTCATGTATTTTCTTCGAAGGGAAACAATACACATTTAAAATAAAACATTTATTACTTCACCCATTGGTACGGATCTTTTTATTTCAAACGTACAAAATTGACTGTAGTCTAACTTATATATACAACAAACTAACTAAACAATATATTAAAATTAGAAGATATCTACAGAAACTACAGTCATATTTACATTATTTAAATAGATGTCAAGTTATAGTTTATTCATGGTACTTTAAGCAATTGTCCCATTTTGCTGCTGCTCTTGTTGCTTTCTTACTTATAAGCTTACCTAATATGCTGGTGTGGCTGTCAAACTATAAATTTCAATAAACTGTTTCCAGTTCCAGAAATATTTTCTTTTGTTGAAAGTATACGTAAATAAATAATATTACTAATGTTTTTTCAATGATTATTTAGCTTTATAATCTTCAAACATATTGCTGCCAAAGAGGATTACGTTAAGATATCTTCAACACTGTTCGAAAACAACCATGTATTATTTGGCTTCGTTCAGTTTTTCTTCACGAATGACATTGAGATTTCACATTCCCTACAAAAACAAGAATTCTTTAGTAAATGGTGCTCTACGAGTCAATAAAAACGTGTTAAATTATCATTAAAACAAATATCCGGTAAAACAACTCTCTCAGCCCTAATTTCCCCATCGTTCATAATTGAGAAGAAAAGTGTGACGTAAATTTTGTTTGGAAACCGGCACAGTCTCGCCAACGGCAAAGTGTGAGAAGGGTATGTAGAAAATTTGTTTTGTTTTAAAAATAATTAAATTATTGAAATAGAAAATAAACACAATACAAAGAAAGATCCAAACACATGTAAATAACAGAATGGCGAAAATCAATAGGTTATTTCTTTTGCTTGGAAACCTACACAGCGTAAAATGATAAAAAATATCATTCTTTTAATCATTTTATGCTGTTGGCGGCGCTGCATAGGTTTCCAAACAAAACGAATCGACGTCATCACTTTTCTTCTCAATTTCGTTCCCGGTTAAGATTACTGCCGGTACTATACCAACTCTGACAGTCATGGTAAACTAAATAAATAAGCTAAAACTTAAGAAAAAATATTTAAACAGTAATAAATACTCAAACAACCAAAAAAGGTAATTTAACAACTATATTATAATTAGAATAATTTAAAATAATATGGTAAAATGAGATCAGCCACCTAATTTTAACGTTTTTCTGTACCTGTCATAGAATGGATAAAATATAACTGTTGAAAAATTCAAATGTATGTAATTTCCATTCATACCGCTTACGGCGCTGACCAGTTGGTAATAATATACACCTGACAACGTTACCTATTTTGGACACCTTCTGCGCATGTGTCGGAATTCATTCAAACTACGAGCACCAAAACGCACGGCAATTACCCATATTTAAATACTAAGCGCTAAAGAAACGGACATATTTCAATATTATTTCCCTTTGTGGACATCCAAAATTTGTACTCAACGATTTTAAAAAGGCAGAACATCGAGTTGAAGACAAAAAGTATCATCCACGCGGTGTAACTGCTGTTCACCCTCAGTAAATGATTTCGGATCTAAGTCAAAGTACAGCTGACAATAACAGCTAAAATTAGTAGCCAGTTGGTACGAGATTTGTAGTGTTTTATTGAAAAACAAACAATTTTCCATCACTCTTTAATGAGATTCAATATAGCTGCAGCTGAAGGAATAGTTATATAATTTATTACTGCAACTATCGTAGATAAAACCTAACCTAAAGTGCATACAGCCGAATTAGTTATAAATAAATACTTAACTTCAGTGTTTCATAACTATAACATTCACTTTAGTGTTGCTAAATATTTTAGTAGTCCATCTTACGTATTAATGACCTTTTCTATTGAGTATGCAATAGTGGTAAAACGTGCTTAACATAATACACAATTTTCATATTAACTAGGCGCATTGCCACAACGTTGTGTTCGTGATTGGAGTTGATACATTGTAATTATGATTATGTCGTGACATCTCTATCCAGTATGGAAACATAAATCAAATAAGACGAGTAACAACTAGAAAAGCAAAAAACTGACCAATCATAAATAAATGAATAAATTATTACCATTCAATAATTAATTAACTACTAAAAAACAAACTGAAGTAGTAGCTCATATTCAATATTTCATTAATAGAAGAAAAAACATATTTTACACCTACGTTCTTATTGCCAATTTGCTCATATACATACATATTTTATGACATTTATTTGTCATTTGAAATTAAAAGCAAATAAATCATAAGGTATATCCACTGACTGGCTTTGACTACATCTGCGGTAATCTTTCTTTCATTCTAATTTCATTGGTAGTTGTAATTCATCGAATTTATGCACTTTGGTTTAAGATCGTAGACACCATTTTAAATTAGCCAAAAGGTGCTCAACGGGATTTTTGTCTGGTCATTGTGGTGTCTACTCCGGAACCTTAAATCATTCATCCAACTATTACTTTGTATATTTGGCTGTAACTATGATACCATTCCGGTTTTCATAAATGACCCTATTTTACCTTATTTTCGTAATTTATTCTTTAATTATTTCTCTAAGAAGGGATAGGATAACGGAAAGGGGAAAGTATTATTGCCCCGTAAGCCTATACTGTTATTCACCTCCCAATTATTTTATTTACTTCAATATCTTCTACGATCATGCATTCCCACAAAATTAAAATTCCCTCCGTCAAACTTAAACGTTGCTGTCACATGTTTTTCTTCAGTGCTACTTTTTTCGCGTTTCCCTACCCATTCGCAAGCATCCGAACCTAATTTATTTATTCTTGTTTCGTTGAAAGGTACTATATTTATTGATAGCGGGTTTTATTGTATTTTTATATTTTTATTGTGAATTTTATACGATTTTAAACAGGGAGAATAGATATATTTTCCTTGTCACTGTATTTTAGCGAATACGAAGTTACATATCGTAGAATTGGACATAATACGAGGACATATTACCTAAGATCTCTCTCGGTAACTTTTCTCATTTCTTAAAGTGATCTTTACTGTCATAGGTTAACTCGAAACACTTTACCTCGACGAAACACATCCAGAGAGTTGACAAAGACGTGAAATATTTTTGTTACGCGGAAGGAAGTCATAATATTTGGTTCCAGTTGCTGGGAAAGTTTTTTTTAAGGTCCCGTACTACCCATGGGCGTTGATATAGAGCACGACTGGGAGCTCTAATCCTGATTATATTTTTTGTTAAAATTTGTCATTTATGTATCTAAAGGGATATCACATATAACCTTTATAACAAAACGTCATGTGCTTTTAGTAACTCTGCGATACCAGTAGAAGGTGTAAGTGAAAGCATAATACAAGGAAACTTTGTATAAATAAAAATTAAAATTCCCTTACCACCTTGGTAAGTGAAGAACTCCAGATAAGTATTTCGGCAATCCTCAGCAGAATATACAAAGGAAGATAACGTTAGACGTAGCACTCTGAGAGATATGCGCTACACAGAACACCACTTGAATAACACTGAATTTGTGTTATTCAAGTGGTGTTCTGTATCCATTGTAGATTCTGCTGAGGATGGCAACTTAGCTGCCGAAATACGTATCTGGAGTTCTTCACTTATCAAGGTGGTTACGGGAATTTTTATTTTTACCAGCTTAAGCCACCACATCAAAATTATTTTATACGAAACTTTGCAGTGCAAACCAGAGTATCAAAGCATACCAGTGATACTGTTAATTAGGAAAGTCAAGTGTCGTTTTCTATTGAGTGAACGGTACTACTAGTTACTTTTGAATAGGATAGCAATAACAGTTTATAGATATCATTATATTCAGTTGTGTGTAACTATTGGATACTTTTGTTTGTCTAGTGTTCCTTCAGTAACCACTTGGGTATACCATTGCTAATAGTCCATTATTTTAGATGCCAACTCATCACCAAATAATCAGCAACTAGGCTTCTTCCTGCTCGAATTGATGTTATTGGTGATAGAGGCGAACCCATAGCTGCATACTACTCTCCGTTCTATAGGGAATAGGTAGTAGTGAGAAAGAAATTTACTAAGTTGATTAGTACCTGCTGTACTAGTTGTTGTTTGATGATATCTATTGTTCCTTTACAAGTGCGTTCGTGAACAGTGATTCGACATCTAAACTCACTAATATATCTGCTTTGGTTATTTTGTGACGTTGGAGTGTCTCGATGAAATGTTCGGCGTTCTTCACGTAAGTGTCAGCTTTGCCTGAGTATGTCTCCAATTGCTTTGTGACGTATTTGGCTAACTTGTAAGTAGCCACAAGTACTGACGATAGGTCTTAGAGGAATGTGATTTTTATGTATCTTCGGTAATCCGTAAGGTCGTGAAGGTCGGCTTTCCAATGGTAGTAACAGTGCTTCCTCTTTCTTCGATATTGATGAGTCTGCTGACTTCTCTAGTTTCTTGTTCCATCCTCGGTATGGGGTCCTTTTCTCATTTTTTTTGTAGTCCGGAGTCTAGGTCTAGTAATGTTTTTATCTTCTTTTTCTAGTCCTCGCGGTGCATTATCACGATGGTGTTACCTTCGTTGGCGCATATAATGATCATATCGTCATTTTTATGTATGTCTTCAAGTGGTTACACTCGGCTTTAGTGATGCTCTTCTCTCCTTTGTTGATAAATTTTGAATAGCACACTCAACTTCCCCTTTGGTATCTTGGTTGGTGCAACTGCGAAGTTCAGTCCATTGGCTAGTGCAGTAGTTTGTTCGTACCTTAGACAAATTAATCACCGTTTTATGGATGTGTAATTCTGGCCGTGGCTTTGTCTTGTCGGTGCTTAGATTGTCGAACTTCTTCACGTGTTTCTTTCTCGTTCTGTTGAAATGATTCTCTCAGTATTCGACAGGAACAGCAGCTATCAAGCATCCTTAACTCTTAGTGTTTTAACAGCGGACATATTTACTTTAATGTATTGTTAATTGTAAAAAAATTATATTTATGTTTGGCTAGATGAACTGATAGAATTCCGTTACGGGTCCATGGTTTTAGTGCTAGAATCACTATACTATCAAAGGTAATGAAAACGGTGACGCATTAAGGGCGGACTCGAGTTTCTATCTACCAGGCGTCGCGTCGTCAGCGATCTTTCGAATACCAAACCCACTTACATCACTTATGTGTCTCTGATCTCGTTAGGAATCGTTCCAATCGCTTGCATGCGTCACGACATACCCCATCTAGGGGACACCGGTTAAAACACAAGCCACCAAGCCCAACGCAATAGGGCCGGTAATGTAGTGATTTTGGATTTCTTTACCAGTAGGTAATCGTTTAAAAGCTAATTACAAATTTTTCCTATTACTTCTACTGCTAACAAATCGGAAACAAAATGTCGACTATTTTCCTGTGTGTGCAAACAATTTCCATTTATTAAAAGTACGTATACGATATTATTGATTATACGACTCCTCTCTCATACTGATTTTATTGTTAGTTACCGAAAACTTATTGTTTCATTCTTTGTTTGTCTCAATTAATTTCGTAATGTTGGAATAAAATGGAATGCTTACAAGATTCATGAAAAGAAACTTTATTTTGCGCACGGTTATAATTCACTGTGTGACTATAAATAAGACCTTTAGGAGTAATAAGGAGTTTATTTCAAAAATTTATATAAATTTCATTAGAAATTTGTAGTATCCCTACCTATATTACCTCATAAGAAATTCTATTTAAGTTGCTCTAAACTTCATAGAATTTAACGTACAACTTTGTTCATATGTAATAAACTGGCGGTTGTATGTGGCGTTATGGCTCATGTTATTGGCTAAGCCCTTGTGTGAACAGAAGAAACTTTATTGCAACTTCTTGGAATTCTTTTACTATCGAATTTCTCCTGCATTTATGGCTGCATATCATAAATTACTCTTCTAGAATATAAGAATTTTATAGTTGCTATTACGTGCAACAATTTTTAACTGCTTCAAAAAGCGGCATTTCTCTGAAACTGAAATGGATTGTTTTCTTTACTTATGAAGGAATGCGATGAAATATTTAGATTCCTCAGATATTAAATTAGTAATGATAATATAACATGTATTGCCCAACAGATGCAGATGTCTCCTTATAAAGGACAAAAAATAACAAACAAGTATATCAAGATACACATAAAGTAATATACATTTCCTAATGTTAGCGCAACAGGATACAGCTAGAGATTGCATTATTATGTTATAGGTCATGTTATCGTGTATACCTATACAGTGGATATAAGAAATAGTCCTTATTATAGTATATTAAGTTAAATAATGAGTAGCTATTGTAAATATCCCAGCAAGTGGCGCAAAATTGATGCCATATTGTGGTGATATCAAATTAAAAGTGCGTGACATAGGTAATATTGGGAAATTTAAAGACGAGCATATGGTGCGTAGAAGGTTAAGATTTGGCCACTGGAAGGGCGAGGTACAATAAACTGAAACTAAGACGGTAAGCTCGGCGAGTCAATCTTATTGTGTATCGGGGTGTAAACAAACTTTATCAAACGTCTAACTCCCAGCAACTCCATGTACAATCGTCTAAGCAAAAGGTGATGGTCGTTACCTCATCTAGAATATGCACCTTCTTTCCATAGCTACTTTAAAAACTTGCTTTTATACTCTTACCACGGTCAACTTATGGGATGCATAGTAGGAATTCCATACTAACCAATAGTACTCGAGTATGGATCGATATGTAAAGTAGAGAAGCTGTTTTCTCGTGACAGAAGGTACTGTTCCTGACCAACATTCTCATAGCGGAAAATACCATGCTTACCTTCCTTTGCAGAGCTTACTACTTCGGATTTATCAATACCAACATTACAAATATTTATGTGTATTACTATTATTCTTTGGTAAAGTGGTGGGATAAAACTACAAACTGTTTTGTAAAAATCGCCCAAATATTGCAAAGGACTCACATCATTGCATTTTTTGGTGTCCTCTTTGTTTTTGTTTTTCACCAATATAAAATACAAAATAGGATACGGTGGCTTAAAATAGTAAAAAAATTAAAAAATTCCCTTACCACCTCGATGAGTGAAGAACTCCTGGATACGTATTTCAGCAACTAAGTTGCCATCCTCAGCAGAATCTAC
>JARFOC010001213.1:528820-581872 GCA_031763485.1 Osmoderma eremita | reverse complement strand
ATATATGCTTTATGCACGTTTAATGTTTTTTTCCTGAGATTCATTAGGATTCCTTTGTACTTGTTTATATGAATCCAAGGACTTTATTTCCGTACTGAAGCAACATTTTGGTGCAAATTTACACAAAATCTGGGAAATATAAGTTAAAGAGTTGGGCATTATAATTTTAATGCCGGTCTCTTTAAATGACATTCTTCACATACGAATAAAGCTAGATTTAAATTTTTTGATGAAACGTTCTTGATTTCAACTGGATGAATTTATTAAAACATTTAATATGGAATCGAAGCTTGAAAAATGTTGCTTTCAGGTCAGTTGATGTAAAAAGATCTTTATAAGTATAGTATATTCAATTCAGATAGAAGACGTCAGTTCTTAATCGAAAACTTTGAAAACCATTTAGTTATTTTCTCTACCCATAACTAATTACCTACTAATTACCTACTATTAACCCTTGGGAGGAGAAGACCTGGTGGTGAGCACAAAAAACAACCAAACATATGTTTTCGAGAGAGTAAGTAAATTTGTCTACTTGGGAGTTAATATTGAAGAACAAGAAATCCCGGCAAGGATTGCAAAAGGAAACCGTAAATACGGAAGCTTGAAGAGTCTCATGAAATCAAAATATGTGTCAAAAAAAGCAAAAGAGAGAATCTACAAAATAGTCATAAGACCTACCGCCATATATGCCTGTGGAACGTGGGCCCTGAATAAAGTGGAAGAGGAGCAGATAAAAAGATGGGAAAGGAAAACGCTGCGTGCTGTATATGGAGGAATAAGAACCGAGGAAGGGTGGAGAAGACGCACAAATCTAGAAGTAGAGGAAGCATATGAATGTCCCAATATCGTAGCATTTGCCAAAGCCCAAAGAATAAGATGGCTGCGGCATGTAGGAAGACTAAACAGAGAAAGGTTACCAAAGTTAGGCCTTACCAGAAAACCAATAGAGAAAAGGAGAGAGGGGAGACCAAGAGAGAGATGGATGAATAAAGTGGAAGAAGATCTCAAGAAAATGAAAACAGGAAATTGGATGGAGATGGTAGGGAATAGAGGAAAATGGAGAAATGTAGTCCGTAGAGCACTCCGTCCGTGGAGTTCCTAATATTAGTATTTTATGAGCCCTAGGCCTTCACGGCCTGTAGAGCAAATTATTATTATAACTAATTATTAAATTTAACTCATACACAATATGTAACTAAAATGTTCAATATAAAATACTAATTAGGTATTTATATTTTATGCATTATTTCATAACTACATTTAGTATAAAATATCTCCATATTTATACGTAATCTTCTACTTTTTTATTGCATATTTACCTGGGCTTAGTAATTAGGTAAACAATTACAATTTAGTACTAACGCAACCCAAATTACGGTGCTTGCGTTGGTGCTTGCCTGGTTGTATTATTATATAAAAACCCCGTATATATCATGTATGTATCTATATGTTAAACTAAGCTTTGATCGAAATTGACAATTACGGCACTGTATCTAGTATCTAGTATAACCTTTCGGGTACAAGGTTGAAAGCCAGCGTTCTTCTAGTCTCATTTTCTGGTTTCTCTGTAACGTATAAAGGGCTTTAAAATTTAAATTGAAAAAGTTGGCGCCGACCATCGGGGAATCACAATTCTGTTAGACTGTTCATGTTGGTTGGGTACGTATACATTGTTTCGTCGAGCACACACGCTGATAATGAAGATTTCATTGTGTAATTCTGATGGAGGTTCTGCATTTAAACGAACTACTAAGCGGCAGAATAAATAATTTCAATGAAATTGCGGTGTTTACAAATACAATTGAATGAACTTTTTCGACTCGGCGTTCCGCAATATGTCGGGAACGATAAGCTGGGCGATGGAGGCATACGTTTTATTGTCAGAAAAAATTAGCAACGATCTCTAAAAGGGGCACGGCAAATTGCGTTTCAAAATTCAATGGTCAATTCGTGGGGACCGCCTCTAATGAATACCATTATACGCATACATACATATTTATGCGTAGTTTTTACAATATCATCTGATAATTCTGGTCACGGAGCGGGCATTTAGAATTTATGAAAAACTGTGGCATGCATGATATATCCAGGTTTGTTGCTACAATAGACAGACAGGCGCAGTTTATATTATAGAATTACTATTTAATTTACCTTTGTGTTGCAGTTTTTGTAAATATGCTTCCAGTACATGTGTAGGTATATACAAGTTCAATATAGAAAGGGTTTCAAGAGTATACAATGAATAATTAATATCCTTAATGAGTGATTATATTTTCTAAATTATATTTACTTTAATCTCAAATTTAGATCAAAGGAACCAGCAGCATAAAAGGGGCTACAATACACGCAGTAATGAATTATTGAATAATCTGGGTATGCTGAATAATGAAACAAAGTCATTGTAAGCATATACAGGTCTTCACAGAAAAACAAAACACCTGAATATAATGGAGACCTTTTCAAAATGGACCATTTCGGTTTTAGGAAATAAGTTTTTTAGAATATCCAAGACAGAAAACAGAAACGTGTAAGGAAAAAACAAACACAACCAATGATGATTTCAAATATGACGGCTAACTTGCATGGACACTTTGCATTGTTTACATTGAGAAGTTTTTTCAGAGTTTTTTTTTCGTATTTTCATTTACTTGGTAGCAGCATTACCAACCAACAACTAGGGTTGCTCCCTATTACGGCAAGCATTAACAAAACTGAATGGTTAATATTCTGTGAAATCTTCATAGAAAACCGCTTATGCCATCACCTCCACCATGTGTAAACCCGTTTCGTCATATGCGGCTCATCTGCGTGCCTTTATGGAAGCGATCGCAATTCTATACGAATCCGTATATAATGGGGCTACTGAATTCTGTTTTTTTCCTACTCTGTATGCTGCAAATATCTAGAAAATATCGCTTTGTATATCAGTAAAACACAGTAAAGAATAAAATGAGTGACATTATTTGTTGTACTACAGCATACACTAAGTTAAGTGAAACTATAACTTCTACGCTTATACATTCCCTGGATACACATGCAGGGTACATGCATAAGTGGTTAATCACGTTTGCGTAGGATAACCCTCCTTCTATTAATCCGTTACTTGAGCAAATATTACGCAGAGATGTATGTACGTGTTTTCACTATAAAATAGTCAGTTAACTGTCACACATACAAATTTGCTCCAACCATAATATAAAACTAAAATTATATCCGTAAATAAGTAAGTAGACCAAACATAAATACCAACTCGTCTATTTATTGTGTATGCCCTAATATTTTGTAAAACAGCTTCGCCAAGAAATATTCCAAGCAAAAGTTTTAACAGATGGAGCGACTAATAAGATATTATTTAGTTGATATGGTCATCAAATTTTTGAGGAACCCTGAACTTGGAATCATGAATTATTAACACTTACAGGATCTAAAAATAATATTAGATGAGATTATGGTCATCAACAGTGGAAAACCTGATTGCGTAAACATCAATGTCCGAATCGCACAGCGGTTTGTGGAAATGTAAAAGAAATTAAGAGCACATATTTATCTTTATTTATGTTATATAGCTAACACTGAGTCGGCAAGAAGTATTTATATGCAACTCACTCTATATACCAAACATTTGAAATTACTTCAAATAAGGGCAAAATTACCAAATATCTTTAACACTTAGCAGGTACCTTCACCAGCAAGAAAGATTTTTTGTAAATACCTAAACCAATATTAATTTTCGGTTTATATTTTTTTATTCAAAATTAAATGCTGTTTGAGAGTTTATTTAAGTGAATAAAAAAGTGCCATTAAAAATGTGCCTTGACCTTTTATACTAGACTATTGGGTACTATAGCAACCACAGTAATAATCTAAAAATGTTTGTTTTTTCTGGAACTTTTAGCCAGTGATTTTCAAAATACTAAGTGTGCCACGATGAATCAACCAACTTGTATATTGCAAAAATCAGTATGTACAATAAAATTGGTTTTGAAAGAAAATTTTCTTGTGTACTTGTGGTTAGATTGTTACACTTTTAATCTAAAATATTTTAGATTACGTAACAAATTCTTGCTTATTTTGCATGAAATTTCTACACTAACGCTGTATCATTATGACCGCTATTTGCTTTATATTACGCAATCCTTATCTCCGTATGTATTTATTTTAGAAAAGTAATTTAAACTTAAAATTTATTTCCGTACTCTCAAATATTCCATTAATTATTTTGCGCCCAAACTGAACGCATACACCATTCCCAAATTGAAAACTCTTCCTGATACAGTTTATCTTCAAAGTTGGCTGAATTTTAACGTAATTATCGATCGAAATGGCAAATATTTTGTTTCAGTCTTATCTCCCTTCCTATTGAAAGGAAATTTGGCATTATCATTGAAAACCGTTATCGCCTAACGAGTGTAAAGTACACTGTTTTGGACAATCGGCAACACAAAATGATGTAACGTCATAAATAACCTTAATCTATTTCATTTAGTTCGGTGTGCATAGCATAAATACAAAACATTAGCACATAAATTGACACACTATAAATATCTGCAGTTAAATTGGGTATAATTAGAAATAACACTCCTACTTTGAACAGTGAAATTTTCCTATTTTACAAATTTCTAATAAATTCAATATAATACAGAATAATGGTTTAAATAAATGCTGTGCGTGCCGGCTAATACAAATTAGTTGTTACTAAATGAAAATACTGCAATACATTAATATCGACAGGGTAAGTTTTCTTATCCAACATATATTTATAAAATTATTATTTAGATATTACTTTAATCCTAAATTGAAAGAGCCTTACATTTTACAGTTAAATCTAATTAAAATTTCTAAAATCTAGGCTTGTTGAAACTTATTTCATGAAGGGGTGTGATATATAGAAATTTGCAATAACTTGCTGTTCGTATTGATTGATTGCACGACGGACAATAGTTAATATATCTTTCCTGTATGTATTTCCCTATACTGTGTATTAGTGATGCCAGCCCACAGTCCCCACAATTCTTTCATAAGCAATTGATTTAGACAACCACTGAAATAAATAAATGCGGGAGGGTATATTTTTTCAATGATCTAAAAGATTAAAAGAGACGCTTACTTTATTGAGAACTATTTTTGACATTCTTATGAAGTAAAATAAAAGAAGTAATAAGTACTTATTAGGTACATTTCGCTTAGTTTTGAGATATCTGAAAAATATAACAAAATAGGACTAGGAATAGTGCTTTAAAATGTTGCTGTATCATGTGATAATTACTGCACCATTATTAACGGTTGTAAAGTAAATATGTGAATGTATGCAGTAATACATACATATACAGGATTCGCCATAAATTTTTGCAAATGGCAATACTGTTTCTCCCAGAAACCGTTTACAACAGGGGCGTATTTTATATTACGAGAGCGGGGGAGGGGGTACATCAATCCTAGGAACTGGTTCTGTCATAAACGAAACAAGTACGATGACCATATCATCTATAAGCAAAATCTGTCCTTATTTCTTTGATGTTACTCGAGAAAATAATGTTACTTCCTCTTAATATGTTGCGAGAATATTTAGCACCACAGCTTCAAGAATTTGAGGGCCTTGATACAGCGGGATGGTGCCACATGCCATACAAAGGTATGGCATATAGCATCAACTACGTTGTTCCTTTTCCGAGTCTAATTGTTTTGTCAATTCGTCCACAAGGCCAACATGGGTTATCGAGTATCTACATACATATATGCATTCATAGTAGATTCATAGTAGAATACAACAGTATTCCTGTTATATATTTTATACGATATTAACAATAATTAAGAACACAAAAAACATATCAATTTTTTTTCCCAGCATTTGACCGAATATATTACGCACTGTATATAACAAGCCTTCCTGAATTCATTACACAATGAAATCGTATTAATTTCGGTTCAATTAGTCTGACAAACAGATTCTGCACAGTGTTTGATTAACATTTCACTTATTACCAAGTCTCTTTGTGAAACAGTATTCGAACTTCGAACAAACCCCCAGGAAAGATTTACAGTGGTTTAGATTAGATCAAATACTGTATGTATTAACACTAAAGTGTCCGTTTACGCAGAGGTTGTAGGTGTTCAAATATAGTTTTAATTAATCGATACTTCTTGAAGATATTATTGCAAATTATTGAATTAAATATTGAAAATAGAAACACATCTACTTCATTTAGCTTAGATACTTTTGTATCATTCATTGAGAATGATCGATAACTTAAATATGTAAGTAATGGTCTGATGTTGCTTAATATCTAGTACGATAGGTATGTGTTAGTATCCATATAATAGTATCAATTGACATCAGGATGAAAAGCAAAGAATCAAAAGAATATGTAAAAGAATGTTATCGAACAATGCAAGCTTATAGATTGTAGATTACACTAGTCAACAAAATTTCAGGTTTATTTTGTCCCACGAGGTAAAGTGGGTGAACTTCGTAATACTTTTTCTACTTTCTTTTTCTATCAGGCAGGGTTTCAGAGTGACAAAGCAATGCAATTTTGTGAAAGTATATATTGTAATATGTGTATAAATCATGAGAAAATGACGTGCAAAGTGATATATTTACTTGGACAATGTGCTGATATATGACTTTCGGCTGTACTTTGCATCAGAAACATCTCTTCAGCGTCCAGTAATGGTCTGCCAACATAGCATGGCTCCATTTGCCTTGGTATCTCTTCTCAATGAGTTTAATGTCTTGGTGAAATCTTTCGGGATGCTCGTCACTGACTGCTTCAAGGTTTCTTGGAAAAAAGTCGAAATGGGAATCAAGAAAGTGTATTTTTAGACTCATGTTGCAACCCATGGCTTTATATGAGGCCAGTAGATTGTTAACAATCTCTACGTAGTTTTCAGCATTACGATTCCCCAAGAAGCCGTCGCAAATCCCCTTAAAAGACAACCATGCTCCTTTTTCAATTCCATTTAGCGCCTCAACAATTTTTTTATATCGAAGTAGCTGTCTGATCTGGGGTCCCACAAAAATAGCATCACTGATGTTAAGGAACTCACTCCTCACATATGCAAACCCACTGTTAGTTTTATCCATTCCTTTGACAAAGTTTTTCATCAACTCAAACTTAATGTGCAAAGCGGGGAAATAATTTTTTTGGGGATCAACAAGTGGGGTACCAATGACATTCTTATTTCCTGGTGTCAGTGAAGTTCGTTTTGGCCACTCTTTCTTTTTATAATGATTTTTGCTATCCCAACTATCCCATTCACAGCAGAATCAACAATACTTTGTGTAACCGAGTTGCATGCCGAGCAAAAGTGCTTAGTGTCACGTTTTGTGGAGGTTTAGGCACAGGTAATTCGGGATTGTGAGGTACTGGTCCCAGTGCACATGGAATATTAGGATATTTTACAGTATGTTTGGATTTAGAAGTTATACCATTTACATTTGTAAGACAAAAATACCAATCGCTAATATGATCTGATGGTTCCCTTCGAATCATAGGAATAGCAAAAGGCATATGTCGTTTACCTTTTGCCCACGCTCTAAGAAGTCTGACACACGTAATATTGGGAGCCCAGCTTTTGTCCTTGGCATTTCTACAGGTGATGAAATGTTCGCGGTTTCATTACAATGGCTTGAACGCACCACAACGCAACACTCTTTAAAACGTTAACAACGTCAGCGTATATGTTCATTCATCGAGCTCTAGCCGACAACTGAAATAACAAGACATGCTGTCTAGGAATGAGAAAAGCAGGTCTTAACACGTCAAGCCATGTTCAAACATTAACGATTGCATGCTACTTGATCAGTTCCGACCTCTAGCCGACAACTGAAATAACGTCAAGACATGTGCTCTTATACTACATATCTATGCATTCATATTTTATGTGGATAAGCGAATATCCTGGAGCATAAATTGAATTGAAATTCTGAACACATAATTGATTTCAGCTTGCAAAAATATATGGGAATCAGGCTGTGTCAGGGTGTGCTTGGGACTTAAAACTTGTTAATCAGTGTTATTGGTCTGTAACTAAAATAGTTTCGGAGACACTTATCCTTGCAATTGTAATTATGTACTTCTATTATTAGTGTTATTAATAATTAGTACGAGTATTAAGCGACTACAAACTAAAACCGTTAAGATTAACCTTGCTAAGCTTATATACTTGTTCACCAAGCGGTTATCTGTTCTTATTTGACATAGAGAAGCAACTGTAGCCGCACAAACTGCTTCAGTAACTTACGAACAGTTGAATGAAACTATCGGTTATGAGTCCGCAATACGAGCTTTAATGGTACACAATAACCTTTATAGCGTTATTATTGTTATTAGATGTGTACTATTGTATGCAGCCTATTAAAATCTTAAATGGATATTGTTTTAATCAAAGTTTCAATTGATCTCACTAACAAATATTACATTAAAAAGCGTGTAACCAAACCTATGGATCAGTTTGTGTTTATCGGTCAATGAATGTATGTCCGATCGTGGGTATATTTTCTAAAATTATTGGATATTTCGTATGTAAGTAACTAATGTTTATATTTCGTGTTTCTAAATGATAACATTAAAATAATTTACTTTGCTTTACATATATATATCCTGCAAACTACAGTAAGTAAATCATTTAATTCCGCAGAGGTAGAAGTTTTAATTGCATATTATTTGATAATAATTGAATGTAACACATTATAAACAAAGTAACAAGCAAGTTCTTAACTAGTATCCAACAGAAAAGCCAGATAAGCTCCATACATATTTCAGAACATAATCTTCCTACAAGAGCAACAAGTTCTAATCCTTAAATTACACGAAATAACCTACATTTGTATTTAGAGTTATTGATTTTAGTTAGAGGTTAAATCGTTTCCACATCACATTACGTATGGAAATAGTAATACCTAAGGGTTTTAAAGTTATTTACACTAACAATAAGATACTAATACGTTATTGCGTATTAATAGAAACTATTAACTCAAATTAAAATTCCAATAGTATTTCATTTCTTTACTTTAAGTATAAGTTATAAGTTAATAATGCGATAGACGGCAAAAATAAACTGGAAGTTCGAACATATGAAATTCCTCAAGCCACGTCCAGTTAGTGAAATATCTTATACGTTACTACGCTCCGTGTACAGCTTTATTAACTTAAACCCTTTTTAAATGTGCATACCAAGGTATAACCTATTGAAAACGCATGATAACTGATTTTTTAATGATGGAACATGTGCGTAACATTTTTAATCTGTATTTAAATAGAAATAGGTATTTAGTGTAGTTTCTGCAAATTTCCACGTTTTCAACATGGTGCTGCTCTTCTATGCGAGTTTCCGATAAACACAGACACCGTCACCTATATCTGATCCCTATTACTATAACAGCTCTAATCATTGCTTACAGCTTCTTTCTGTATGTCCATCTATCTCTCTATAGGCGCCATCTACCGCATCTCAATCTCCAAGGGGCTCTGTCTCTAAAACCATCTTCCTGCAATCCGCTCTTCTGCATAGCTTCATTCATTCCGAACTCTTTCTTGGTCTTTCTTTTTTCCTTCTTTTAGCAAGCTTCTATTTCCAAACGATTTGTGGTAGTCCGTCCTGGTCCATTCTCCTCATGTGGCTATACCACTGTAGTTGTTTCTGTCCTATCTTATTGACTAATGTTGTGTCAACCTGCATTATTTCTCTTATTCTTTCGTGGTCCAATAATGTCTTCTTACAACATCGTCTCCAAAACATCATCTCTGTTGACATTATTTTGTTTTCCGTCTTTTTATTCAACGTCCACACTTCACTTCCATAGGTAACACAGCTTTCGACAAAAGAGTGGAACATTCGGATTTTTGTTTTCCTTGAAATATTGTCATTCCACAACACACATTTTTATTTTATTCTGTATGTCTATTTCATCTCTACCATCGGAAGATAAACTCCTAGATATTTATACGCAATTGTCTTTTTTATCACTTCATTTTCTAGCACTAATTGTTTTCCTTGTGTACCGATTACCACATACTCTGTCTTGTCCAAGTTGATCTCCAAACCCCATTTCGCGTATTTTTCCCTCAGTTTCCTGAACATGTAATCGTAGTCATCCCCATCCTCAGCTAATGTCGGCTATATGTCGATACATACCTTAAAATGAATATAAATCATTAACACATATGACACATATGAGTTTGAGAGATAATTAAATCCCTAGAAAAGAATAATATTAAATTGTATGTTATAACATTATTGATATATTTGTTCATGTGGTAGCATAAATATCTTATATGGAAATATTAATTCAATATTATAATTAACAGGTCAAGTTTTATATATGGTTTTGCACCTTTTTCGAAAAGAAATGAGTTCCTACCCCCATCGCTGTCGAAGTGAAGACGTCACCATCATTTTTTCTTAAATGGGAGCCCCATATTTTGACACCAATGATAAAAAGTCCATTGTCTTATGAATTCAGCTATACCTCACAATAAGTTTGCATACTATTAGGCCCTAAAGATCAAAAATGACAATTGATGTAGAAGACAGAAATCAACTCACAAACTATTCGTCACAGTAGATGTTCGAATTTCCAACAGGTGAATGGAAAAATAAATTAAAAAGTGAAATGCAACAAACCAAACTAATTG
Organism: Osmoderma eremita; assembly: GCA_031763485.1. NCBI lineage: Eukaryota > Metazoa > Arthropoda > Insecta > Coleoptera > Scarabaeidae > Osmoderma > Osmoderma eremita. The sequence goes on along the minus strand of JARFOC010001213.1, from coordinate 571,235 downwards.
CAACGAAATTAATAACGAATAAACAATAAGTGGGATAGTAAAAGAATTGTATGTACTTCGAAAATTATTCTTATATTTTTTTTTTTCAACTATACAACTCACAGTAGAACTAACACATTTTTCATAAATGAAACTTGCGTCAAAACTGTCAAAAATAATAGTAAGTTTACCAAATGTCAAAAAGTGTAGATGTTAGTATTGGGGACGTGTCTAGGTTGATTATTTTAAAATGAAGTTAGGAAAAATGGCTACATCTGTGATAACTGAATGCAACAGAACGATATCATATCAACTGTAAGCAATCACCATTTTATTATTAATGTACGTTGACTCTTAACAATACCTCTAATATTCCTCGCATTTGGAGTCGAAAGATTTCCGTAAAAACGTAGATCGACGTGTCCGCATCGTATGCAAATGTAAACGGAGCACAACTGGAATTAAGATATTCCAATTTTCAGTTAGTGTCGCTTGCGTATACCTATAGAGATCTTCTGCAGAAGCGGTCCCGCGAACGGTACGATGCAAATATATTTCGAGATTTCGCCTTTATTACGCGAAAACTTAATTTCGTCGGAGCTAGTGTATGCATATACGTTCACGTGAAACTTTAATATTGTCAACACAAGAAGTTCTCTTTTCGCAAAGTTACAAACTTGAGCGTTGCATAGCGCGCGGTGCAATGCGACGCATCTCGGGGAAAGAGCAATATTGCAACAGTAAATGTTATAATGTAAATATATAATACATAATATTTTAGTAGTGATAAACATAGAAGCGTAACTGATAGATATAATTCTATACTAATAATGGTAAATGTTGAATTGGGAAAGTTACCTCCCACCTGATTTAAAACTTACTACACACAAAAATATCGAACACAAGTACTTAAAATACACAAAAAGCAAATTGAAATGAGTTAGGACTTTATTGAAATTATTTTTTTGTCAATTGCTATTCCGACTTTATCGAAATAAAACATTAAATTTAATAACGCGCAAGTTGACTTCGTAAAATTTAAGAACTTTCCAAGAACAACTGCGATAAAAATAAAATTATTCGGGCATAACGAGTCACGGGAGATTCGCTTCTCAGTTCGTCTTCTCCGTGTCGTTTACTTTGGAACTTATGGGCGATAAAAAGTGAGACGATTAAAGGGTATAAACATTTCTATTTATTCCACGTCCTTTATCAAATACTTGCCATAAGTTCTTAAATGTGTTTATACGAGTCTTAAAATTGAGTAGGTAACACGGCTTAATTTTAATTCTAAAAGGAGGAATTATACGTCTAATAATAAAGAAGTAGCTATTCAAATTTAACCTATGCCCTCGTTCAAAAATTTTATGAGGAATTATGCGTTCTTTATAATAGTAATTACAGAAATTTCCCTTTATCGCATCATACCACTATTGTAACCTACACGAAGGAATACTTTGTAGTTGCTATAAGATTTTTTACACGCTATTTCACAGTTTTAAATATCCCAAAGAAATTTTTTCTCTAAGAAATCGATACATAACTTTTTAGTGAACATCTTACAGTAGTAGAATTTATTCAGAAATACCCCTTACTACTTCGAAAATATGTTCTTCACCAGATGGAAATGCAGTGAAATAACGATGAACCTAAGATACTATATATAACACCTTTTTTCTGTATAGTTTCTAGTTAGTAAGGCATCTTGCTTTTAGTATTTAGAGTCATTACCTCGACTCTAAATACTAAAACCAAGTTGCCTTCCTAACTAGAAACTACATAGGAAAAAGGTGTTATACATAGTATCTCAGACTCATCGTTATTTCACTGCATTTCCGTCTGGTGATGAACATATCTTCCAAGGTTTCGTCTTAGAATAGAAACTAGAAGCTACAAAGAAATAAAGTCTTAGTGGAATGTATACCATGATGATCTGGTGAAGATAAATCTTCCGAAAGTTTAACACAACCAGAGCTACTACGTCTAACATTTCTTCTTTAGTTAGTGTCAACCGAGTGTGGTAACATGAATTACGTTTAAAGTTCATTTAGTCATTCAAATGGTAAGCATATTTTCCATCTAGGAGGGTTGTCCGGTTACGAAGGTACATTTGTGAATTACAGGCAGACTACATTATTTATAGGAATCAAACATACACTAAGTCAAAGCATGAACTCTTATTTACTTTTCAACATAATCGCCGCCAATTTTAAGGCACTTATCCCAGCGAGGCAGAAGCTTCTGTAAACCCCCTTCGTAAAAGGTGCGATCCAAATTTATAAAATACTGCCGTACTTCCTCTTGAACTTCATCGTCGTCTTCAAACGCGACAAACGCTTTTACGCGACAAATGAGCTTTCAACGGCCCAAACAAATGAAAATCAGAAGGAGCCAAGTGTGAACTATTGTGTTTCTGAAGCCAGGCCTTCGTCTGATTTGAGGAGTGCGGTCTTGCATTGTCATGCAACAACCTGATTTCTTTCCTCAACCTTCCTTTTCTTACCTGCGAATTGCTTTGTGTAGTTTTTCGAGAGGTTGACAATAAATATCGCTGTTCATTGTCGCTTTCGGTGGTATTGTTGCATATCCCAGAACACAGTTGCCATTGTCTTTATTGAAGAACTTTGAATTATCTCGGTGTTGGTGAACTCGGATGCTTCCACGTCATCGAGTCTTTTTTTGATTCGGAGGTATGGTGGTGTACCCACGTTTCGTCTATAACCATAAACTCTAGAAATCCGTTTTCCTGACGATAGCGCGTTAAAAGCTCCATTGCCGCCGCCTTTCGTTGAATTTTGTGTTCGTCGGTCAACAATCGGCTAACAGAGCTTTTAGGAATGCCGGTCAGTAGAGCAATTTCTCGTATTTTCAACCGACGATCTTCTCGAATCGGCGTTTCAACCTTTAATTGATTTTCAACCGCTTTCGTTCTTGACGGCTTTTTTCGCACACCTACGGGATCATCGTTCAGAGCTGTACGTCCACTTTTGAACTGTTTACACCAAACACTAACTTGTTTTCGACCCATAATGCCTTCTCCGAAAGTCTTCAGTATTTTTTTATGAATTTTAGTAGGTGTTGCATTATCTGCATGCAAAAAAATGACAGCTCGCACATCATACTTGGAGTATGTTTCGATCGGAACTGACATTGTGCGGCTGTCACTGCACACGTTGCACTGAACCTAAGGCAATGACAATAGCCACATATGCACATCTAAAATGCGTGCAAGTTTTAACCTGATCGGAGAGACGTAGGCGGTGTGTCGCGCAAACATATCTTAGTAACCGGACATCCCTCGTATATCAGTAAGGTACAATTATAGAGGCTGAAACACCAAGAATATTTAAAAATCACGATTTTTTTATAAAATCCCTGAGACTGGTCTACTTATGATTGAGGAGGGACAATTTTCAGAGAACAAATGATATTCATATCTTCAACCCTTTAGCCGTAGGGGTCCCAAATCTAAAAGTTTTTAAATATACGTCATTTGAAAGCTTGCGTAATTTTCAATACAACGATATATAAATTTTTCAGAATAGACCCTTTCAGCTCGGGCATTTTGTAAAGAACGGTCTTGATTCTTAATTATTCTGTGTGTCCCGTTTCGTCCACGGCCGGTCTGTATATGTGGCAATAAATTAAATAACTTAATTGTATACATTTTACTGATTACGTAACACATTATGAATAATTTGATTAAGAAATGTAGTACGAAATGGTAATTAGTCCTGATTTGTTTATGACAAGAAGCGACTGTTAGTGCATGCTTTCTAACTATTCATTTCAGGTAAAGCATATGATATTGGGGGTTGCTTCAGAGATGGTGTAAAACGTCTATCATTTCATGAGAACATTGGGTGATCGAATTTATTTTGAAATATCGAGTGAATATAGTGTATTTCTAATTGAAATCAAAATGAATTTACCTTTTTTTGCATATTTACCTTTTTTGCATATTTAACATTGCACAAACATATACCTAAAAAATGACAGTTTTAGCAAATATTTTAGGTACAGGCCCACTAATATTGAATAACGATTTTCATCCATTACATCCAAACCGATACGATCTTTTTAATATACACTTTTGGAGAAATTCTTTGTTGCCTTGTAGTTAGTTCAAGAATTTTTTTATATTTTATACAGGTAACATGCTGTAACGTAGTGAACTATGTATATGTTGCTACACTCCACCGAATACGATTAAAAAAAGTAATTCTCTGGTTCATATATTTACAAGTAACGCTTGGTTAACTTTTATTGCAGAGCAATTTGGGCGGTTTACCGAAACACTAGGCCATACTTTACAACGCCGCTTACAAAACGAAAATGTAACTTGTCTCGAAGAGTTTCCTTGGCGTGGTAGTTAAGATAGCAAAATCATAAGATGCATTTGATACACGTACTTATTATTGAGTCATTGATTGTAATATCTTAATATTATGGAAATGTGTCACATACTCATTAGGCAAAGATAAACTAGACGATGTAACAAAAAAGGAACTACATACCTATTTTATCGTAAATTCTTTTCCATGTAGATCACAAATATGCTGCGATTTTTTTTGGGTGAAGTTAAGTTTTCGAAAATTCGAATCTAAAGTACTCAAAAAGCAAGAATTATATTGTGTTCCATTCAAAAAAGTTCCTTTTTTGTTGTACAAAATTTATGATAAGAACAATTAACAAACTAGACTTGGCCCCACGCTTCCCTTACAGACAAAGTGCGAAGTGCAGAGACCCTAACTGCAAACCATCAATTATTGAGCTCATTTGCAGGTTACATTAAATGTTTGTCTCCGAATGTACTGGTAAAAATAACGGTGCTGCCTCGAGATCCTACTTTAACTTAGACGACTTCCATTTCAAAAACTTGCCGGAATCAGATAAAAGTGACGGCTTATAATCTACACACATCAAAATAATCTAGGAGACACACCAGGAAATGCATTGCTGCTCCACATAGGTGTCTATTGTATGTGATGCTATAACTCGACTATCATTACTTGTTTACGTTTAGACACAGTTAAGAATACTTAATGAGAAAAATCTGTTTATTTAGGAATAATTTTCAAGATTTATAAATTTTTACAAAACTTGTGCAAAAAAGCAATAACAATTAACAACATGTGACAATGAGTGCAATTTCGGTACCTTGCGGCACCTCCACGTTTCTGGTCGGGTTGCTCTTGTGCTGACGTTCACGCACATCATTGGTTTGCTGATATTTCAACCACAAACGATTGTTGGCACTTTTTGACATATTGAGAGCTTCTGCAACGGCTTTTTGAGTTAAACCATTATCAAGCATTCTAATAGCTTTTAATTGTGTATCAAGGCTCTCCATGCTCAATTAATGTTAAAGAAACTGGAAAAGAAAATTGATGACAAATCAACAAATCTTATATTCCTTTTTTTAATTTCCATTGGTTTTTCAGTTAATAAGACCTTATTGTGACTTAAACTATCGAAACGCCAGCAGCAAACTCTATTGACGTTTAAAATTACATTACAAGTCTTTGGTTATGTATGGCTCGTACACTACTAGCAAATAAAACCTTCTTTGTCCCCTAGATTATTTTGAAGTGTGTATATAGAATAGAAAAAATAAACTTTGTTTTGTGCTATACCATACCATAGCTATATTTAAAATCCTGATTTATCGTGTATCCGTGTTTTAATTTTAGTTTATGTGGATAAATTTAATCAGTCTTAAGTGCTAGAAACCAATAAATTAATATGGATTTATTCTTGAAAAGATCAATTAATTTTCCCAACAATATGTTTGAAAGCAGACACGATTTGACCTTGGTCATTAAAACCGTAATTTACAATATGTAGATTGTTACGTAATCTCTAATATACAGAGTGAATTCTTGCCGGCTGCGGATCAGCTCGGTAAATAGTAAAAGAAATGGCGGGATGTTGCAGTCTCTTAGAACAGAACAGATACGTATTACTTTGTCGTGCGCATTTATGGCTAGCTTCATCTTTATCTAATACATAGATACATAGGAGAAATACATTTCTTCTCCAACACATTGCTCCCTATGCGAACTACGAGCATGTGCACTCGGTATGCCTATTCACAAGGCAGGTGCATGTACAGAGTGAGTTTATCTAATGTAGAAACGTTAAAAACGAAATGACTTTCCCAAAAATCCATCGAGTATTATAATTTACTATGCGTAATGAATATGTAAATGTCATAATATCAAGCTTTCAATAAAGAAACTTTGGATTCACAGAGTGGAATTAAACCATTTTATGATGTCCATCCTAAATACATACATATATTGTGTATACGTATATATACAGGTTGTTTACGGTTTTGTGATTTTATTTTCAAGGGGTGATTAAGCACCTTAAAATAAGGTCATTAACGTAAAAATATCTTAACAAAGTTGCATAATAAGAGAGATATTAATGTTTAAAACAAATTTTAGTTTTTATACATTTATAAGTGGTGATTAACCACCATAAAAACGGTATTTAACGCTAAAACGATTAATCAACAACTTGTGCAAAGTAAATGGAAACGATAGGCTATTAGTGAATTTTCTAGTAAGTAGGCTGATGTCTATACCTTTTCCCATCCGTCAAGCTGTTTCATTAGTTGTCACTGCATTGCAGAATTGAAGTAAAATTTTCCGAATCAATCCTAGTAAGGAAAGTAAAAATGGTCCATCGCACCAACAGTGAATACGTTGACATGTTGTTAATTTATGGTGAAGTACGCCAGAATTCTGCTGCTGCAAATCGATTGCACGCTGAGCGGTTTCCTAACAGGCCAACAGCTATTCCACAAAAATTCACCGCTCTTGTAATCTGTGCACGAGAAACTGGTATACAGCGAATACGTCAAGGTCGAGATGGTGATCCTGACCGATCAACGAATTTTGGATGCCGAAGAAGAAGTCTTAAATCTTGTCTAGTAGCACTCGAAAAATATCTCGCCAAGTAAATGTATTAAATCGAATTGTCTGGGGAATCAAGTGTATCCTTTCCATGTACAAAAAGTACAGGCTTTACAGCTGGAAGATCATCCTTTACGTTTGCAGTTTGCTGATGGTTTCTACAAAAACATGTAGAAATTCCAAACTTTTCTTCCATTGTATTGGCGACTGATGAAGCAACGTTTACACGTAACAGCATAAATAACTGTCGTAATACTCATATTTGGGTTGTGCAAAATCCACATGCTGTTCGTCGTAATTATTTCCACCATAGATTTTCGATAAACGTTTGGGCCGTACTGGTCAACGGACAACTTATTGGCCAATTTGTGTTGCCAAATCGAGTGAATGGATATGATTATCTCTTGTTTTTGAAAAATCATTTGATGGAACTGTTGGAAGAAGTTCCTTTGAATGTACGTCGACAAATGTGGTTTCTTCACGATGGCGCACCGCCGCATTTCAATCGTTTAGTTCGCTAACATTTAGATAATGTGTTTGAAAATAAGTGGATTGGTCGAGGCGGTCCTATGCCATGGCCTCCTCGGTCACCCGACCTTAACCTCCTTGATTTCTACTTATGGGGCGTTACCACACCAACGACATAATTGATTTAGATGATCTCCGTAACCGTGTTGAGGCAGCTGCGGCGTCAATATTCCTGGTAATTAACAAGGCCTAGAAAATTATGCCAATTCATGGATACGTCGACCGAGACTTCAACAATACGGCGATAACTTTGAACAACTAGTGTGACGTGGATTCCATAAAAAAAACATAAAAGAATGTTTAAATTAATATGCTTAATCACCACTTAAAAATAAAAACTACAAAATTGTTTTTAACATAAATACGTCTCTTATTATACAACTTTGTTAAGATCTTTTTACGCTAATGACCTTATTTTAAGATGTTTAATCATCCCTTCAAAATAAAATCACAAGACCGCAAACAGCCTGTATATTTGTAAGATCTTGTGCATAATATTTCTATTAAAATCATATTAAATCATTCACGACCTTCTGATGAAATAGAAGTAAACTTATCCGTAAATATATATACGGATCTGGTATCTGAGTTAATACGATTGGTATTACAATAAAATGCGTGTTGTATATCCCCATGAGTAGTTCGTTAATGAAAATAAATACATATTATTTCTGTACAGTAATACTGCAGCTGTCTATGCCATTACTACTTATTCGTCCAAATATTATTGCCTAAAAGGTTTTTTGTTGGGAATATCGACTCAAATAAGTGCCGGTATCTGCGGCTCCTTACTATCAGAATGTTTAAAAATAGTGTGAACGCGTTGTATATTCCGACTTTACATCTGTATATTTATGTGCTAACCACAAACTGATTAGAAAATGCGATGTTGCATAAAATTACATTAGCAGTATGCCATATCGGATTAAAGCTATTTTGAAGGCAAAAATTAACGAAATATTGAGTGAACTGTATTAAATAATAACATATATTTTGCATTCCATATATGTGATATTACTCGCTTTATTTAAAAGAAAAAAATTTTTAAGCGGCACTAATTCACTTGCCGGGAACTGTATACATTCTTAGCTGATCTGATAATTTACAACAAAGAAAAATTACATTTATTTAGTATGAGCTATATGCATACCTACTCACTCAAACAATGTCCTTAGAATACTATTTAAGTTAAAAAATACCCCTTACCACCTTGTTGAATACGTATTTCGGCAACTAAGTTGCCATCCTCAGCAGAAAACCACAATGGAAAAAAAATATAATGTCAGGCGTTCTAAGAGCAGGATTGTTCTCGGAGTGCTACGCCTGACATTTCATTTTTTTCGTTTGTGGTTTTCTGCTGAGGATGGCAACTTAGTTGCCAAAATGCGTATTCAGAGTTCTTTACTCAACAAGGTGGTAAGAGGTATTTTTTAACTTAAATTTATTTTAAGCCACCGTATCCTATACCTAACCTACTTAGAATACTACACAAATTATTCATTTCAGTACGCATTCTACAGCATTAACGCAACTTTAACCTACAAACAGACTTATATAATATTCAAATTCGAATATATCTAATAATTAATTGGTAGGCGAATAAACTCGTTTATAACCAGAAGGTCGTTTGCTGTCTTCCTAGAGAAAGTTGCGGAGAAAAATACATAATAAGGAGTGATATTAATTATTGACCTAATGACTCACTTAACATTTTATTTTTATTTTTATGGTATCACGTTATAAACCAACATAGACATTAAATAAAAATAGCATTATTGCGTAATGATGTGTGTTACGTTGAAACTCCGATATCGCTCGATGAGTGGAAAAAAAAACAGCTATATAGCTATGTGGCCGGTGCTGTTCTTCAACAATGCGTTGTACGTTTCAAAAATGGCCAGAACAGGTTCTAGATACCTTAAAATGCCCACAGCGTGAATAAAATAATTTATATGGATTAGCAACAGAATCAGAAACAAAAAAGTGTAACGAAATTTCTTTGGACAATTGTAGTAAAAGTTCTTATACATTCTTTCCTTGTAGTTGCTTTTCCCGCCATTTTAACTGTTCATTGAATACCTGCTTTACAGTAATTTTTTTCAACATTTCTCTTTAATTTAAATGACAATTACATTTTTACCACAGTGCTGCAGTAAAAGATTGTAGACGAATTTACACCTTAACTTTGGATATGCACAACAGATGATTCATCCGCAGTGAAAAGTGTATTTACCTATAGTTTTTATCTACGTTTCATTCAGACTGAACATCAAGAGTGTCAGTCAATAATGCAAATCGAATCGTACTTTGAATGAATTAAACTGGATGATTCATCCTGGGATGTACACAGTCGATCGTTCATCTAGAGTGGGAATAAAAAATTTAAAGCAATTTATGTTTACGGAATTTTACCTTCATCTGCGTTTAAACTTAGCACTTGCTCCGATTAGTCCGCAAAATCGAGATTCTAATGTAGTTTGAAGTGTAGCGCAAACCCTAACGAAATGAGAGGTAGTCTAAAAAATTTATTTCCAAAACCATTTCAAATATTTGGAAATGCCAATATAGTATTTACAAATATAAAACTGTTCTTACTTCAACTTATTCTATACATTACAAAAAATGTTGCCACACGAAAAATCAGAAACAGTTAAACGTATATAACATTTGTCCTAATTTTTAACTCCCACAGCCTACTCCAAATTAAATATAAATATTATGTTAGATCAGTACACATAAATTTTATTTAAAATCACCTTCCTTTTAATAATGATATACAAGGCTTTTTTGTAGCGTTACACATAGGTGTTTCTTGAAGGTAACGTTAAACGACATAGTAGGCAACCAGTTATACGCTATCGTTTTGTATTAGTGCAAGAAAAAAAAAATTTTTTTTGTATTTATCCATACACTAATCACAAACTAAATACATTTTATCGAAAAGCAGAAAATTTATTTAAATTATGAACAGGTAATACAAATACACAGTAGCGGGAAAATCCACACCGCACAAATTAATTTAATAAAATTCGGTACATATGTTTCAAGAGCACGTCGGCTTCCATTCTCAACCAATTCCCGAATGGACGAAAGTCAAATCTCACATGCACGTTTAAGAAAACAAACGATACACACATCTCCCTTTATAACCGTTAAAAATTGTTTATCCTCGGCGCACGGGCTACCGTCGGAAATCACAACGCCAGCAAAAGCATTAATTGCCGTCGCCAGCACGGCGACCCCAGAAATAAAAACAAAAACATGCGACGCACCGGCATTCTTTATCTATACTTACACTTGTAGTTGGCGTAAAAACCGAATTTTATTAAATTAATTTGTGCGGTATGGATTTCCCGATACTATTTATTAGTGATACCAGCCCTTGCAATTCTTTCAGGTAATACAAAGATGCAAAGGTAGCAATAATAACGTGGTACCACAAGAATAATAATTTAAGACGAGTAACATGTTTTCAGTCAATTATCCTGAAGGCCTACAGCGTGTGCGAAACTATGCTCGATATTTTTAACAAATTCGAAGCAGATGGTTGTGTTTTCACAGAAAAATAAATTAAACCAATCGCTTTTCAACAGACTGCAACAATCTGAATATCCTAAGTTATGTCGAGGAACGGTATGTTGGGTCGCTTTTAGGTGTAGACAAACGTTATGAAGTATCATACAATTCGATATACAAAACCCTGAAAGAATTCGAGGAAGATAAAATAAACCCAACAGATTTTTGCGAAACAATGTTTAATTTTTTAAATGAAAACGTAGAAATTTTGAATAAAACACTTTTTACTGACGAAGCTACATTTACCTTTGTTTTATTTGTCTTAATTAACAATTAACAATTACAATAAAATAATGTCTTCATTCAAAGTTGAAATTTTGCACTTTATTGAAAACATAACCTAATTCTACTACATATATCGTAATTAACAGTTTGATAGTAGATAAATAAAATAGATGATGAGGTCAACACTTAGAACTTCCGGGTTGTATCCTACATTTATTCATTGAAAAATACTAAATTTCGTTTCCATTAATCCGTTAGTTATCGATCCCGTACAAATCCTCGTACACAAAACCTGACACGAATGCGGTACCCTCAAAAGATCAGCTGATTTGTATCCAAACGATTGCTTTCTTTGAGGTTATCTGAAAAGTAATGTTTATAATAATATGCAAATACGTAATTTGGACGAACTGAAAGGCCGTGTACGTGCTACATGTGATAGAATAAACCCAGAATTGCCTTGAAAGATAAAGAGGGCACTTTCTGTGAAATTGCACTTCACCTTTGTTATGTTCTTTTGTTTGTGTTAATTAATCGTTAAAATAAAATAATTTCTTCATTCCAAGAAATTTTGCACTTTCTTTGTTAAACCAAATTCTTCATAGCTGTTTTGCCAACGCATAATAATTCCGTACCAAATTCCACTATATATGCTTTCGTAATAAATTTTAACAGTTTCGTAGTAGATTTAAAATGTTCATGTTATGCTGGACATTTTTCGTTAGAAAAAATTAATTGTAGTAGATCCTTTAAAACGTGCTAGCTGGAGATAATTAATTAATAGTAGTGGCGTAATTGCACTGCCCATAGATCTACACTGACGACGCGTTAACATATAACTGGTTGCCTCGCTTAACGTTACCCGTAGGAAATACCTAAGTGTAACGTTACAAAAAAGCACGGTATGTATAGTAATACGAATACCCTCATTATTTATAAATTTTAAAATTCATTTATACATTGAACTTGTCAAGGCATACCCGGTCGAACGACAAATGTGAAAGTAGCTAGATTGTAACTAGATTATATCAATTTCGAATTAGTATATATACAGCATAATGAACATGTTACTGTTAACATTTTACGCTCATTATACCTATCAGTAAAATACTTTGTGCGGTGTGTTTGTATGATTATATCACATAACAAGTTCGTTATTTAACCTGCATCCGGGGATGGCTTAATGAATTCACTTTTTTTAATCGATGCTTTGAGCTAAAACAAACAAACTTATGAAGTTACTTTTTTCATATATAATTGTACTTTATGAACTTCTTGTTATGTATAGGTTTACATCTAAAAACCAATTATGTCAAACCAACAATTTACAAAACATAAATAAGTGTTTCATCAAACTTTTTTTAAGATTTTTTTAAAAATATGTTTTCAAATATTTGGAGATAATCTCAATAATCTCAATTCTGAAGAACTTTTTCAAATAAGCTTTTCGATAACATCTCATCTATGCTCACATTTTGACGTTTAACAGCATAATTTTTTAATTTGCCGCCAGACGGTGGTCACGTGATATTTGAAAATGTTTTTTTGAGTTAGTACACTGGTCAACACTAATTTTTTTCCTCATTTTTTTTTACTGTTATTGAGTATTTCTAGAACTCTGACTAAGGAAAAATACTAAATAATTGCTAACGGCTTTACTTTTTGTAATTTACAGTTTTATTATTTTGACTAAAAAATACAATAAAATTACTACATATTTAAGTAAAATTTCTATTCAACACTATGAAATCATCTTTTATATGATTTCCTTGAATGAACGACTTCAGGTTGATGTCTTTGCAAGCTCCAACAGTAATCGGCCATCATATGGAAGTCCCACCGTTCTTGATAACGCTCTTCCATTGTCCGAATGTCTTGATGAAATCTTTCACCCTGCTCTTCACTAAAATCGCCCAGATTGTCTTCGAATCGCTCTAAATGTGAGAGCAAGAAGTGGACTTTTATGCTCATGTTGTCTACAGCTCTTGCAATTTCGATAGCATACACTCAACAAGCTCGATATAGTTGTCGGACTTCTTGTTCCCAAGAAAGTTAGTTATAACCAAAACAAATGAATTCCAAGCTTTCAATTCGAATTCATTCATTGATTTCGGGACCTTGCATGATTTGTGGTCCATCAAATATACCTGCTTTTAATTTCTCAGTACTTAATTCTGGAAACTTGCGCGAGGGAAAATTGAAATATTCGCCACCTTTGTCAAGGGCCTTGACAATGGTGGCATGTTTATAACATTTTTTGTCATTTTTTTGTACCAACTTTCAGTTCCTCTCGCACCGGCCAAACTTTTTGTAACCAATGGCGTTGCTTGTCTCGACTGTCCCAGAGATACATAAAACAAGGGAACCTTGTTGACCTAGAAGGAAGTTAACCATTTTCAAGTCAACACAATTGAACCAGTTGTGGTCTTGATACTTAATTTTTTCCATTACATTTGAAATATTTGTGTACTCTTCTTTCAAAGTCGTCGAATGTGCAATAGGTATAGATCCATACTTGTTACCGTTATGAACACATTTAAAGCTTCTTTTGCTGTTGTCTATAAAAAGACGCCAATCACTAGGTTAGTATTTTTTTAAACCCATCTGTTACAAAATACCTACAAAAGACTAATTCCTTCTCTTCAGAAAAATACGGAAACAGATTCTTTTTGCGGGTGCGATAAAAAGTAATGTTGGTTTCCGGACTAAGACAATTTTTTTCCTTTAAGCGAGATGCTTAAATTTCAGAAGCTTCTTTTGATAGGTTAAGGTCTCTTACTAAGTCACTTAGTTCCTTTTGATGAAATCGTTGAGGTACTGATTGGCTAAACATGTAGTCTGAATCAGAGTCTTCACTTGATGTATTGTGTTCGGGTTTATGTAGTTTTGGATCATTAGAGAATTTTGATGTGTTGGGTTGTACCTCACATGATTTTAATTGAGGTAGTACAGGAGAAGATAAGTTTGGATATGACCACTTACTTCGATTTCCAGGATTAATTCCTTTTATTTTCACAACGCAGAAGTAGCTATCGTTGTGATGATTTTGAGGTTCTCGCCAAATCATGGGTGTTTCGAACTTTATTGCATTCCTTTTTCCATTGGACCGTTGTCCCAGACACACGATACATTTCTGGCGCACAATACGAATTACCCATGGCTTGTCTTGAATGCACAATGTTATTTTAAAGTACTGAAGTTTTTATGAAGTCTGATATAAGTTTTCGATATTTTTCAAAGATATATTCGCCACAAATATAGCAAAAACAATTAGGATTATGCAAACAATGTCTTCTTCACGAAGCGATATCTAAAATAACAAGAAAATATATCTTAGTGTCCGTCGAAACATAAAAATCAAAACAAAATTAGTAAATGCTGGTAGTGGGCTGTAACTCAAAAACAAGAGCTGTTAGAGAAACAATATTCATAAAATGCACACCGAACTGAGCTAAAAACAAAAAAAATCAGTCGGCCTGTGTTATACATGCCGAATCGATTTTCCGAAAAAGTTTTTAAAATATCTGAATAATAAAATATCCTATATGTTGCGAACTTTGTGCCAGCCACTGTATAGTTTTAGAATCAATACCCTTAAATACTAGTTACTGCGATTTAATTTTTCAGAAATTGTTTATTGAAATTTTCGTTTATTACGCGATGTATTTTTTGAATAATTGCGGTATGCGACCTTCTGGCATCGCTGCACCCTAAAACATTTGTTTTGTGTTGTTTTTGCGTCAATTATCACAGTATGACCGGTAGTATCCTATCAAAAGCTTACGATAATTGCAATTAATGAGATAAAGGTGGGCGCGCGCACGAACCAAGGTCTAACGATGTCTAATGTATATGTGCAGGTGCCAGTTGCGGCAAGGATGTGGAGCCGAGCACTGCTGCTCGTGCTTCTGACCGCACTCTACGCCGACGCTGAAGACGCCCAGGATCTCGACGCTCAACTCCGCGTCGGCCACTCCATAAACATTTTCACGCGCTACGGCTACCTAAGCATCAGCATGAAGGTCGTCGAAAGGAACGAGACCAATTCGAATTGGATATTCCGGGAGCCCACGGTGGACATCTTCTCCGACGTGAAGCCGCTGGCCGAACATCCGACCAGGAGCGCGAAGAAGATCATCTTCGACGGCGACTTTCACATGGAGTTCTGCGACAATCTAATGCAGCTCTTGCAGGCGTATTTCAGAAATTACAGTTTCGAAAAGTTGGACAGACCCTGGAGGGCGTTCAGCGGTAGCTGGCAGGCAGATAGTATCGCTAAGAACATGGGCATAAATTCGTCTTTTGTGCACGGAGACTATTGTTACGTGCTGTTACGTTTATCGCGTACCAGGGATACGGTTAAGTTGTCGCCTATACCGAACAATGTGAACTTGTCGGATATAGTAGCGCGGGAAATTGACAATATCAAAGCCGGTGACATAGATAGCGTCTGGACGTTCATAAGGAAGTACGGCTCGCATTATATCAACTCCTATGTGACTGGCAATTCATTGTATCAGGTAAGTTCTCTAGCGCTTTTATACTACGTTACGTGTAACGCATACTTTGTTGTCTCATCAATGTATTTCAGTATCTAAACAATTGAAGGTGTCTAAACAAAAGTATTCCCTACTACATAACATAACGTAACCGTATTTCAACTTCAAAATTTCTTTTGTTTCATTATTTATGATTACATTTCCTTTGTAACGTTAAAAAGTCAAAGAACGTCAAAAATAATTTCCATCATTGAATTAAATGTAATAAACCCAGCATATATGCATATACAGGGTGATGCATAGCATGGGGATCTCGGGAACCAGCGGAAATAGAGAAATGATCAAATGGGGAAAGAATTGCAGCTTTACGAGCTCAATTGAATAAGCCTTTTGTTTTTTGGAAAAAATGCACGGTTATCTCGAAAAAACTGTTTTCTTGTTATTTCGTTTAGCGTGCCTTTAGCTCTGTTATTATTAACTTTAGAAAAAAAGGTGCAAAGAAGAAAGTTTAAGGTAAATATGGGTTATATAAGACGGCCTAAGCCAAATTTTTATCTAAATTATAATTTTTGAGATATGACAAAAAGAAGGTGTTTTTTTAATGGAAACCATAGTCGGCCATGGCTTCATAAATAAAAGCATTTTTTCAAGGATTAATATCTGAAGTGTGAGATGCGCATCGTGTTTGGTAACAAAATGCAAGATTGTTATTAAAATTTTTCTTTAATTTCGAAATTATAATCATAATTATTTTGGTGTGAAATGTTTCTTCCCCTAGAATTATGATAAAAATAATTTCTGTGAAACTAATAAACAGATAATGACAAACGATAAATTAAGAAAGAATAAAAACAATTAAAATACAACTAAAGTAGTACTCAAACAACGTTCTTAAAGTAAGTAATGTATTTAAGACTAAACATATTCAAAAAATCTACCATGATAATTAATGCACAAGTTATACTTTTTGAAAGCAAAAAATTTGCTTTTCTAGCGGAACGTCCATCAATATTAGTAAAACTTCTAGTACAGCGTATCCAAGGTTATCTCATGTATCGTATGATTTTCTCGATAGACCCTACCTTTTACCATTCCCCATAAATAAAAATCTAAATTTATGACACAAAATTGAACACTCAACCATATCACGCTTTTCTAGGTTAGAAAAAAATCATGTCCCTAATTTTCGAAACCCTAATCAGCGTTAAATGAAAACAGGTTATTTGAATCTGTCCATAATTGTCGTTTGCATCTATCAATTGTTTCCATAGCTTACTACGTGAACTGTTCAGATATTAAAAGAGGGAAATGAGTGTAATTTATTTAAAATAAATTAAATAAAAATTTTGGTTAGACTACCTTATACAGTGCATATTTACCTTGCTGCACAATAGGACCAAGCGGCCGAGGTGGAAGGAGTTATCTATAACCCGGCGGATGACATCATTTTCCCAAAATACATATTTACCTTAAACTTTTTTCTTTGCACCTTTTTATCTAAAGTCAATAATAATAGAACTACAGGCACAAAACGAAATAACAGCAAAACAGTTTTCTCGAGATATTTAGTTAGCCGCGCATTTTTTCAAGAAAAACAAAAGGCTCCTTCAATCGAACACCTAAAGCCGCAATTCTTTTCCGATTTGATCGTCGCGATCCCCATGCTATGCATCGGAAAAACTCACCCTGTATATAATTTACAAATCTTACCGCCAGGTAATAATTATTTTAACATAAACAAATAGTAGCCTATTTAGACGGACTGCACTACGATTTCATATTCGTATTTGCACAGATTGAAGTGTAGTGAATGTGTAAACAAAACAACAATGAGATGTTTACTTTTCATTTGGAAGCCCCATTTGTGTTTAGATTTGCTCGCATTATATGCACGGATTAATCTTTCCCTTTGTAATTTTTACACTTTATTTTTGATTTCTGCTAACTAAAAACTCGCCATTATTATTCTCAATGAAGGAATACATACAACGCATGGCGCTAAACTGTTGATATTTGATACTTCTCCTATTGTTGTGGTTAAGTCAATCCCTAAGGCTTTTCAAGTTTCATTTACAGTGCCTTGAATGAATGAAATACATATACATTATTGTTCATCATCCGTCATGAAAATTGTTATTACAGCTTGACAATCGGAGGATTATGAAGGTAAGGACAGAAAACGTAGCGACCGTGTCGATTCTAGGGCTATCTATGATCTCAAATGTTAGGTAAAGAAGCTAAATGCTGTCACCTCAGTTACATTTAACAGTCATATAGAAAGTATTTTGGCAGATTATCCAGTATATTCTTCGATTTTGCTATTTAACGATGAGTCTAAGTGCATGTTAGTAAGTTTTGTTGCAATAAGTTTAATTGTCTTGTTCTCCAATTTACCAAGAGCATGTGGATTACAAGAAAGTTTATAGTAAACGTTAAAAGTATTTTGTAAATATATACAATTATAAATGACAAGTATTCATAAATAAAACATATACTACTATAACAAAGAAAGAATAAAATATCTTATTAAGTTCAAATTCTATACGAATAACGAAGCACTAACAGCAGTGCCACTAAAATACCAGGTTTTCAAATTTGCCGCGTTACATTAATAGAACTAATGAAATCGACTAGCACACTACATATCACATACGTCTCAACCGTTAACTAACTAGATAAAAACTGGTCGGTTTTATGTATGGGTTGCTTGCGACGGTTTCCTGTCTACCACTGTAATCTTTGCTTGACTTAAACCTAAGGTATTATAACAAAGGAATTATCGGGAAACAATTTTCTATTTTTATAGTGACGCTATTGCTAGCTTGCAAACTATAAATGAGACAGCGTCGGTTAACCAAAAAAGAAAAAGGGATTTATTATACGGACACGACTAAAAGGTCAGCCTCCATTATAAAATTGCAATATGATGATTCAGTCCTGCAGAACCATCATCAACTTTTACTTATGAAATACGGCTCCCGATTATATTCTTCTGCACTTAATGTTATAATTAAAAAAGTCCCTTTTAAGATAGATATGTCAAGCACACTTCGCTTTTGCTTATTTTGACATTTGGACATGAAATAAAAAATGAAGTTGATAAAATATCGAAACGTAATAGGAGTCTGTATTATAAATATATGTATGTTTAAAAAAATGATTTAATGATAGTACAATATAGCGAAATCGATATCGTGTTCACAATCATATGTAGGTGTAACAGAATGTATCTCAATTAATAGTTTTAAACAGTAAAATCACATACATTTTCATAAACTCCTTTCAAATGTGCTTACAGTCTTTTCAGTGTCTTACACCTAGCTTTACACTGCTTATACGTATGTATAATGTATACTTAAGACGTATAAAATAAAAATGCAGTGTTTTATTATCTGTCATATACTCTAATTAAAAAATCAATAACTAATGGTTAGATATATCTAATAATACTGCTTGCTAGCAATAATTTTCTTTCGTAAAATATACAGTTGGGAAACTCGTGATTTTCAACAACCAGTCTTTCTGGGTCTTGACTCATTACTTCTGGAAGCCACCGTACATAAACATATATTTTTTCTGTGCGTAGATATCCATGTTCGAAGTAAGAACAAAAGCTACAAAAGTTAAAATGCTCTATATGTAATGTAAGTTAAAATGCTCTAATGTAATCGAAGTCTATACAAATCCGTAAAAAAAACACTCAGCTCCGCTGGAGTTTCTATACCAGTGATTCGAACAAACAATTTGAAATATTTGCTTTCTAAAGTTAGTTCTTACACTTACGCCATTCGACTTGTTATTGTTAATACCAAAGATAACTGATATTTTAAATCTCATTTGAAGATCATCTTCAAACAAATTAGATTGCTAATAATAATTACCAAAAAATAATTCAATAGCCACACCTATTTCAATTTATCGTATGGTTATTGCACATTCCGAAAGAAAATAACAATAACTTAACCAATATTCATGAAAAATTAAGTAATTATTGATTGACAAAGTGAAGCAACAAATCAAAAGAGAAAAAGAGACATTTTCTAACTATCTTATTACATCAGCTTACAATGTAGTGTTGTTGAGAATTTATTGCTTTGGTAAAATATCAGCATTTATTTTTTAGGAAATTTAATCATGCAAGTCGCTCCCATATTAAACTATAGTAAACATGTGAAAGTATAGGATATTTCTTTATTAAATGACGTAGGCTTTCTCAGTCATAATTTGTAATACTATAAACTTCCGGGTCCAAAAAAACGTGGAAGGAAATTATTTACATATTAGAAAACCCGGAACATTGTAATATGACTGTTTTCTTTTAATCATTACAGAAAATAATAAAACCCAAATAATGCCAAATGATACAAACTACATTAGAATACGATTTACAATCAATAATAGTCAAATACTATATATAGAGAACAGAGAATTGGGTAATCAACTGCTCTCGACATGATGCCTTTGAGCACACTGCTATCTATTGTGCACTAGCGAATAATTTAGCGCATCTGTCACCCGTCTCAGTCTTCCCTAGCACTATTTCTATTCTAACGTTAGGAGTGCATACAACAAATATACCTATAGCGTTAAGAGAGTATAAAATTTACTTTAGAGTTTAAAATTTCTCAACGAAGATAATATTTAACCGTAACAATCCCATTAAAGTAAAATTTCTAGCTATTTTACTGAACTATACTACACCGTATGCGAGACTGGTCTATTGATATCACACGGACCCAACGCTTAAAAGTAGGTGCGAGTTGGAGCGAAAAAGATTTCGAATCAAAAAATAACGTTGCGTTGAAGTAGTTATACTACGAATAGTTAAGTATTACTTTTACGCGTAGATGCAAAATAAAAATACTTCTTAACACAAAATATATATTCCAAGACCTTAAAAGATCATACTGTAACAAATGTTTTGTCACAAAATTGTTCAAAGCGATTGCCTAATTGAAAGAACTAACAAATTTTATTTGAACTGTTAACACGCAAAAATATTTAAAAAAACATACAGAGTGTTCCATTTAAAATTAAAAAAAGTCGTTTGTCGCTTCCGATATAACTAAGTGTTAGAGACTTGTATATATTTTGCGCAATTAGGGCAAATCGCTTTATTACACTACCAGAGTATCAAGTTTCCGCTGAATTTGCCCTTATATCGATCGCTACAGTTCGTCGTGGGACACTCTGTATACACACATGACTATTGAGATCAGAATGTAAACGGAATGTTAACCAGTATTTCACGCACTGATTATGACACAGCCACATACATAATATCGTTATATATAATTTTCTGTTCAATGAATCTAGGTCATTGCCAATACTAGTAGCAGCTTCTCATACGATGATAACTTTGTGCTATTAGTGCATCCAGTCGAAAATAATAATATAGTAATTATATAATAATATTGAAGGTGCCTGGCCTCTCTTATTACTAGCATTGACATAGAACGTTAGTTTTCCGAAACAATTGCTGCAAAGTTCACGTTAAAATGTCTAATGTGCGTGTGTAAATAATAGCAGTAAATTTTGAAATTTGAGAATATTTCTTTCATTTTTACTGTATTTAGTAGTAGCTACCACAATTATTTTGATCATTGCTTTTTACATTCTGAATAAGTTATGAGTAGGTTGATGTTTGATGACTCAAATTTCTATATTCGAATAGTAAAAATATATCAATATTCATTTTAAAAAAAAATTTAAATAATGAATTCCTTGATGTAAACAGCAAATTTGTAGTGATTTGAGACCAGCGTTTCCTTGTATGGTCATTAAGTTACGTAGCATAAGCAATTAACCTAAAGTAATGACATATCATCAAAGTATAAACCATCAAAGCTTGTTTTCGTTAACAAAAATAGAAAAAAAAACATTTTTATATAATTACAATGTAAAGAGCAGATCGACCTTGTAGCAAAATAACGACTTTGAAATCCTTATATAATTACGAAACAAACAATAATTTGGTGCCAAAGCAAGAATACATACAGAAGTAATCTAATACATGAAATAAAGTTTTTATTTCAAGATAATTTCTCTATCGGTTGTCAACCTGCCACGAAAAGTGGATAATGTACTCAAATTCTAAGCGATCGTATCATTGGTTATCGCCTACTTATTCGGTAGCACACACTCCCAAAGCTTCCTTACACCCAAACAAGATTTTATTGTGTGTTTGGGGGACAACAAAAGGAACCTTGCATATTCTACTGACATTTTGCCAAGCATTCTAGCCTTGTAATTTCATTGGTAACGGTACAGCATGCATTTAATCTACGAGTTTATTTTAATTTTTCACATATACTTTCCCCTTTCTGTAAGTTTTCCTATCAAGATTAAATATATACATTTCCACGTTTCTAAATATAAATTAATATAAATCTTTTGTAACTGATTGCACCAAAAATGTAGTGCCTAACATATCGTCTAAAGGCACTACGTTTCTTACCGCAAATAGCAGTGTGGGTACCATTATAATCTCGATTGATGGTCCACGTGTTTAGATTTTCCTAGTTATTCTGCATAACATAGATACATATACTAATCCAGCTCCCAAAGAAATATTGAAATATAGACACGTATTCATGGGTTCATAATTCGCGAAAGATTGGTCTTTTATAGTCAAATCTGCGCTTTGCGAATTCGGGTCGCAATATGTTGATGACAATGAAAAACATTTCATTCACTACCCTCCGATATTGCCGCGAGAAGGGAGGATATCCTTTCTACGACATTTTTACACAGTTGGGGATACATATTTTACTCTTTATTGCCGCAACTTTCTGAGTGCCTCGATTCTTTGGTTTTTCGCAATTCGTTTATTGATTCCATATAATTTATCCTTCCAGTTTCAGCAGAAATTTAATATTGAACCAATAAATACGTCGGTATTCGTCCAAAATTCGAATATGCGAGATGTCTTACGCTCCTGAACTAACTGCTTGACGAATGACGAATAAAATGAACGGAAATGGCAGGCGTAATTGAATTTCCGACGCAATAAAATCAACGCAGAAATAACGATTTGACGTAATGCCTACACACATAGGTATATGTAAGTGATATATAGACAGTACATTACATATTATCTATCAGAAGGAATTGCTGCAAATTGTACTTATGCACCTATAAAGTGTATTTATTTTTCTTCTACCTACAGGTAGACACCTGTTATCGAAGTATAACGATTACCTTAAACTATATTTCTGTGAAGAGAGGGTGTTAGTGGCGCAACGCATCCTACTGCATCGGGCAACCATTGTAACTAAATAGCGGTGCAAGTAGTCGTTGCATTTCGAATAAGTTCCTCCATATATCTAAATGCTTATATTATCTATATATACTTACGTTCTCATTATTTTTCACTGCCATTAATAGTCTGATTCTGATCATAATAATAAAAGAATATCAAGCAATCCAAACACAGCCTCGTTCATCGTACTTTTCCGGAATCTGCAAAAATATTTTCGCATTATTTTTCGCTGTTCCCTGCTAGCAGAAGTCATTGCTTTTTTAATTACAATTGAGTACATTGACTTCAATTTTGTTTACTTAAGTTATGAAAATAACTCATGACCAGTAACAATTACGGTGATACTTATCTATGACCTTACAAACATGAGTTAATGACTGACTGAGAGACAGAAGAGTTAGTAATAGGAGTTGAGGATTTCAATTGACAATTTACATTCTAGTCATTTGCTGTAATTAGCCATTTTGTACGTAGGCCACTTACAAAATTAACAGTACCATTGAAATTCTGCGCAACACCGTAAAATTGTCCTGGGTCAATTAAGTCATACTTCGGAAGCAGATAGCATTGTTCTGTGTCCTCCTAGAAATGGTCAAGGTTTTACTATATTAATTGAACAACGAAATGCAATTCAGCCATGTAAAGTACGCAGATGTTGTGTAAGAATAACGTATAGCTGGAAAAAAATATCTTAACAAAGCTCTTTCTGATATTATTTATGAAATGAAAGGCTGATTATGATGTAATTTATAATAATTTATGTGTGACTGATCGCAATTGCAATTCGTCATGTGAACGTGAATAATGCTCTTCAAGAGTTCGATCGCTTCTTGCATGAAATTTTTCATAGATTTGTACCAAAAATGAATTGGTTGAATCGTGTGTCCACCTTCAAATTGGCGGACTGTATTTATAGCATCAACTCGAGTTTTGAACTGTCTATGCTTCATACAGTCGTCAAGATACAAAAATGTGGTAATCACTTGGCGAAATGTCAGGAGAATATAGAGGCTGGGTTAGTGTTTCCCAACCAAGTTCAGAAATCTTTTTCCCGATTGATCAAAGAAGCCTATTTTTCGATGAGTGCTACTTATACTCGCTGAAGATGTTCACAATACAAGTTAGCAGTGATGGTTTGACCCCTTTCCAAAAGCTCGTGATGGACCATTCCTTTTCTTGTCCACCAAACACACAATAAAATTTTGTTTGGGTGCAAGAAAGCTTTGGGAGTGTGTGGTACCGAATCAGTAGGCGATAACAAATAATACGGACGCTTAGAATTTGAGTACAATATTCACTTTTCGTCGTAGGTTAACAACCACTCAAGAATTGGTTCATTATCGTTACGTGAAATGTTTGCCGAACAAATGGTAAGACGACTTAATTTGTTATCATTGACAATTCATGTGGGACCCATTTGTTTAACTTCCACCTCTTTCCTAGCTGATGAAGGTGCAAACGAATGATTTCATCACTCACATTGAATCTTTCTGCAAGCTGTAAGCGCGTTGTACTGGAATTTTCCTTCTGAACGTGTTGAATATCCTCGTCATTAATGATCTTCTGGGGGAACGAAGATCATTAGCATTCGTGCTTCATCGGTCTAGCTGAGATCTCCCGAAGAAAATCTTTGGCACCACTTCTGTGCTGTTCGATCACTTACGGCATCATCTCCGAATACGGTACACTGCAGCTTTGGTACCAAGTTTGTAGTCATAGAATAAACAACCTCCTTCATATCTCCAAAACCGTCCTCTTAACTAAAGCTGTTCTGCATACTTTGGACAATGCTATCCCCAGTGGAAGTTTGTGACATATCTTTTTAACACCATGTATATTTACCTAATTTAAATTTCCGGAAAATATTATTTGCCGGTAATAGGATATTTTCTATTTTCCTAACTTTCCTCTTAACGAAACTTAATCAAAACTAATTTTTCAATTGAAACATAATGGAAAATTCCTACAACATACAAATAATGCATAGAATAAATGAAAGCCTTAGGCACGCTAGGAAATATGTTTTATTAGTAGTTCAAGTTTTCATATCCGGTACATATCCTAAAACAGACGGTAGAAAAGGCTGATGAATTTAAACTTGACCTAGAGACATTATTTGTAGATTTTAAACAAGCATTTGACTTAATAAATAGGCAGCAGTTGATAATTATATTAGAAGAATTAAGTATACCACCAAAACTAATAAGGTTAATAGCAATGACGGTAAAGGAAAGTCGGATTAAAATAAGAATAAGTTCGGATGAAACGGAAGCATTTAATGTGAATAAGGGTGTAAGACAGGGGGATGCACTAACATAAGAAACCCGGCGCAAATAATCGCATATGGTGACGACCTTGTCGTAGTATCAAAACAAATAAAAAGTTTAGAAAATATATATAAACAGATCAAAGCGAAGAGCAAAATTCTAGGATTAAGGATCAATGAGATGAAGACGAAATACGTACAAATAGGTGGAAGAGAAATTAAGGGAAAGGTAAAAAATGAAGAGGATACTTTAGAAACTGTTAACAATATTAAATACTTGGGAGTAAACATAAGCAGGACAGGAGACAGCCTTCAAGATATAAAAGAAAAGGTACAGCAAATGAATAGAACATTTTACGCGAACAAAACACTCAAACAACTTACGAAGAAAACAAAAACAAACATGTATAAAACGTTGCTAAGGCCTATTTTAACCTATGCGGCGGAGACAATGACGCTAACAAAGGAGGGAGAAAAAATTCTTCAAACGCGAGAAAGAAAAATAATAAGAAGTATGATGAGGGGAATAATAGAAAATGGATTGTATAGGAGACGAACGAACCGATAAATATGGCAGGATTTAAATGGGGAAATGGTGATAGGATTTATAAAACTGCAAAGAGTAAAATGGTTGGGACACATACAGGAAAAGACCAGAAGAGCAAGTGCGAGCAATAACGGAATGGCAATTGGGAGGTAAGAGAGCACAAGGAAAACCAAAGACCAAATGGAAGGACGAAGTAGAAGAAGACCTAAGAAAAGCAGGAATAAGAACAAGATGGAGGACGATTGTCGAAGACAGCAAAATGGAAGGAGGTAGCAATCAGGGTGAAGGCGAGCGTCTACGTAATGTAGAAGATTTGCCACTGATCCAGCCGTAGAGGATCTGGGAAGTTTCCTTATGGAAGCGGCGAAGCTCCGTTAGGGGTGTGGAGCCATATAGATATATAGTAGTTCAATTACACAAAAGCATTTCGCGCGTCAGACTATACCAACAGAATTATAACCGTTTTGCGGGAGATAATTGGAATATTTTCTACTTGAGAAACCATGTCGTAGTGGATTGATGTGACAACTAATTTAATGTGATCTGTTGGCAAGAAATAAATTTAAATCATTGCCTATATAATTTTCGTAGAGCAGCAAATAATCCAATTTGTGTATTCATAACTGATAATAAGCTCTCAATAAATTTCTTTGTTGTAATAATCTGTTATTAATTCAGGATAACCGTATACGAGTTGATAGCTCCTCTATATAAATATCTAGTATTAGATATAATAATTGGAAGATACGTAATTATTTTGTATTTAAAACATTTAACATGCAAATTAGCTAAATTCATCAACATTGCAATACGTGTCATATTAATCCTGATTATGCGCCCTCTTAACTACCGAGTGTCAGTAGTTTAATGACTAAGAATTACTGTTATGTACAATTTCGTGTTACCATTATGGTATACCTACACTAATGTAAACTGACTGACACATCTGGCAAAATCCACATTGACGTCTGTAAATTATACATACGAAATAAACTTTTCCATCGTTATCGAGAGAGGGACAAAATCGAAACAGTTCCGTTCATTCCGATCGGTGCCAGTGTGTATAGTTCGCAATCCATGCAATTCCGGTCGAATCCCGAAAGAACCATTTTAAGATTCCAGTGAAAGCTTAAGTCCGTACACTTTATTCGCGCCAATCTCGTTTATAGCGAAACCTTTCTCGTACAATGAAATAGGAGACGGGGTATCATTTTCAAGAGACTTACGTACGCTTATTAAATTTCGTCTCGTAAAGATAATTCAGTCGAATTGGTATCATTTTATGTATAACCCCATTCATTGGTTTCAAGTATATAGAAACAGGAGTATGTTTTCAATATATCTACCAAATTCGTAATGCCACTTCATTCCTTTTTATTTTCCACTACATGCTTTGATATGCTGCAGCTAGTCCGTTGATATTTTCTCAGACAATACTTTCATGGTATTGTTTTCAATTTAATAAGCTTTCTTATTTTATCCCCAAATAATAACTTTTTGAATATTCGAAGCTTGTTGGTACTAATAATAGACATGAGATATTAAGTGTTCCACTCTATTTTACAGTTTACCACAAACAAAGGCAAAATGTATTTTAATAGCATATCTTTGATATAATTTGAAGCAACACTAATGGATGAATATTCGATTTTAGATACATATTTCACATTCAAGGTATCTGTTTGGCAATATTGGAAAGAAAAAAAATTAAGAACCGAAATAATATTAGCATCTGTCTTTTTTGCACCGTCCACTTGAAGAGCACGTTTGAACTTATGTAATTGCTGCTTTTGTTTTTATCGTTTCCCAAAATATCTTCATATTTTCACTGAATTTTTTCTTGCGTTTTTCTGATCAAGTAATGCTATTTCTGGATTTTGAGTTTTTCTGCAAATTAGATTGTGAATAAGTGTCCTGTATAATTTCTTCTGTGAAGTTGATTTTGGAGGTCTCTTGTGATTTCAATCAGCCAGATGTTCTTCACTTTAAATGAGACAACAAAATTGAGAATTCGTTTGGCCTGGCAATCTGGGTACCTTGCTCTTCCTATTGTAAATCAATAATATCTCTGATATTGTAGATTGCGAGATTTTGGTATTACGATATTCTCCTCTATAATGTCAGACGATGATTGTCTGAAACTGCAGGAAAACTTAGAGTTATCTAATTGGTGTACTTCAAACAGATTAAATTTGTATATAACTAAGTGTAAAGTTCTTACCTTTACAAAGAAAAAGCCATCGTTTCTGTTTAACTAATAACTCCCTTGACAATGATTAAAGATCATGGGATACTGTCCACCTGCTACAAAGACCATGGATTTTATCTTGCGCAGCACACAATGTTTACTAGCGTCTCTTCACTAAAAGCGCCATTTTTTTCCCTTGTGCATCCTAAACTTGAGCACGCTGGAATCATATGGTGTCCATACTACAATGTACATAAAAAGCCAATTGAGAATGTGCAAAGTCGTTTTCTCAAATACTTATTATTTAATGAAAATATATAATCCTTACAGGGCTTTCCAATATAACACATTGTTGATTACCTGTTCTGCAGCATCTTTATAACTAAGGCGTAACAATGCTTGCCTCCCGTTTTTGTATAAATTGCTTAAAGTAAAGCCGATTCTCCGTTTCGCAAGCTAACTTTTCTGATTCCACGACTGTCTGCGCGAATTTTTCCAATATTCTACAAATTATCGGCGCATACCAACTTGATTTTAGCTTTGCTTTGTCATCCTTATATGTACTTTTGTAATTTTTTTGTTTTTGTTTGCATTCATATTTTTGTATTTCCGTACATTCCTAGTGCCATACATATATATTTCATATTGTCGGAGTTTAGTATTCGCACTGTTGGACAATAAACATTATTATCATTCTTCGTTATGAGAATACGGCCATAAAATTTCAATCTCTTTTTCCTGAAGGTGTCTGAGATTTTCTCAGAATACTGCTTGAACTCTTGAGATTTTCTTTCCATTCAGATTCCTCTTCAGATTTGCTTTGAAGATAATTCGCAGAATTTTTTTTTGGTTTTACTATGATAGAGATATTTCTCAAATCTTAGTTTCGCATTCTGATATATTGGATTTGTTTTTATATCTGTTCAGGTAATTCTATAGGCTTTTTATATGTCTGTACCTTATTAATTATTACTCAAACTGTCCTTCGCGAGTCTCCAAATATGTAAACAGCGCGATATAATTTTCGTAGGTTTTGGTTAGATTATGCACAACGACTAATCCACCCTTTAAAACCGACTTTGAATATTGTCAAATAGCTGCGCCATAATACCACATATGCCTAACAGTTAATTGTAGAGCTTGTAACAGTCATAATTCTTCACATTAAAAAAAAGGTATCTGCATTCACTCACCTTGGTACAATATGTTCTCCAATAAGTGTATCGACAATTGTTATTGCTCACACTAAGGTGATAAGACATATTTGGTTTAAGGTACGTATTCCCTTCTTCGTTGTATCAGCACCACTGTCTCAAAGTGCGTTGATGTTCTCCTTCGCACGTATGGTTTTGGTTAAATATAAGTACAAGAAGAAACAGATATCCACTTTCCAAGTAAAATAAAGCACGTGGCTCCCAAATGTAGATATAAATCACATTGCATAGGTCAATAACTGTAAGGGGTGTCAGGAATGGTGATTTTAGTTTCGGTAGTTACGCTTCTGTCATGCTCAACATGTGCCATACATCATATACATGCCGAGGGTTACCCACATTTTTTTAAATACAGTTTTTTGATACAATAATGAGGAGCCTGTAGTTGTTATTATGTATATTTGTATGAATAGTTTCAGTATATATTTTTCCGGAGTTAAACTTTCAGGCTGATCGCCGATTGATAAACGCTGTTATATGCTGCAGGCAAAGAACCGAAAAGATGAACTTAATACCCCAACCCTTCGCAAACTTAGATGATGACATTTAGCTTCACCCATATTTCTATTTCCGGCAAATCCATTTATGGCAGCAATCCCCGTTATCGAATAGTATAGACATATACAAATATGTATAAAATTAAAATTAAAACAAAAATACCTTTACTACCTTCATGACTATCTATCTATCGATAAAACAAACGATAAACACAACACAAATGCTTTTCAAATTTTATTATAGGAGAAGAGCTTCCGATTCAATTGCCTTACTAATATGTTACGCATATTCATTTTTATCTACCGGTTGTGGTATATCCAACATCATTCCACATAATCAGGAGGGAACAAAAACATAGTCAAATTGGGCAACCAGGTAGGCAATCAATAAGGCCCCGTTATCCGTTCATTAGGGAAGTTTAGTCCAAAAAGACAGGAATGGAAGTTCCACGGTATAAGGAAGCACGATCGTGTGGGAACTAAATTAACTATTCGGGAAAATCACAAACATGTAGATTGCGAGATAGGGTAATTCAATCATGTATAAAATCGGATAGACGTAGAATGTTCCTTTGAAATAAAACTCAATTCGGTTACTAACCGCTATTATTCCTATGCTAACTTTTTTTTAAGAAATAGGTGGTAAGGGACGGAGGTGGTTATACAACTAACGACATCTATTTTGAGAGAATTTGTACATTTTCTATTCATCATTATTTAAATTGTGCAGATATACGCGGGATGCCTTTTATATTTCGGGAGTAGGCGTTCCAGCTGCTGCCACCTGACAACTGACGCCTCTATCGTAAATTTCGGCTTTTTTTTACAGTATAATTACTCACATTTTAACGTACAAGCGATATTTGTGTTACTTACAGTGGCTTAAATAAATTATCTTGCCCAAAAAATGGAATTAACTCGTGAACATTTTCGTGGCATTATTTTTTGCAATTTTCGACGTGGATTATCTCAACAACGGTGCATCGATGAACTTAATTCGGCATTTGGCGATGAAGCACCATCAAAAACTAGTGTATACCGATGGTAGGCTGAATTCAATTGTGGCCGTGCTTCATTCACTGACGAATTTCGAGAAGGTCGTCCAAAATCAATTGTTGTTCCGAAAAACATTGATGCTGTGCGTGAACTGTTATTGCAAGATCGGCATGTGACGTAGGTATGTCAACATTCAAACTACCGTTTTCTTTAATATATGAAATTGGCGCGTGCATCGGTAGAAATACCGAAATATACAGGGTTGGGCAAGGAAACATCCCTACCTTAAATAGGCCATTGTGATGTAAGTTGAGAAGGTAGAAGTGTGGGAATAAGCTTTAGTGATGCAGTAGTTCGGGAAGTTTCAATCTGTGACCGGTCAGTTGCCAAAATGGTGTGGTCTATGGAGCAACGCGCTTTTGCTGTTAAAACTTACTTTTCTCAAAAAACTATGGTCGCGGTGCAACGTGCGATGCGTACTCGCTACCAAATCCCTCCTCGAAATACAGTGGCTAGATACCGTACTGTACGTAGAATTCTTCACATTGACGTTCATTTCCATCCTTATAAGATGGCCGATACTCAAGAACTGTTACAACAGGATTTTAATAATCGTATACAGGCATGTGAAAATTTTCATAGCCCGCGCGCTCGCCGGATTTAACTCCCTGCGACTACTTCCTCTGGGGCTACCTCAAAGCTGAGGTGTACAAACATCGCCCAACAGTATACAAGTCTTAAAAGAAGCAATTCGCCTGGAAATAGGTCTCGTACCGGGAGAGATGCTTGAAAGGGTGATGCGAAACTTCAATATCCGACTAGAACAATGTATTGATAATGAAGGTCATCATTTGCAAGGTATTCTGTTTAAAACTTAACGAAATAAACTTCCAATATTGCTTTTTTCGAAACAAAAAAGTAAATTTGTTCTACCTTTTCTAGTTTCTTTTTTATTCACCTTCAAAGTTGGGGATGTTTCCCTGGCCCACTCTGTATAAGCTCTATGAAACGGCCGTACAATCAGAAGTGATACAACCGAATGTTATTTTCGCAGATAAAAGCGCAATCCATCCGTGAAGAAAACGTTACTACGACGTTAACTATTCTTTCAAGTTTTTGAACTAAATTATTGAAACAATTTTGTATTAATAAGAAAGAAACACTACCCGGACAATCAAATAAAATGTTAGACACATGGCAGGCACATCTATTTCCGTGCTTGTAAAACTAAATTTATTTAAAATATGCAAGACGTCACCGTTGGTGGGTCATTTGCATCGGAAGTATGTATGTGCTTTGACCCGTGTTGTTTTACATTTACCTTGTCTCATCTCACTTTACCTTTCCTTATCTTAATACTTCATCCACTCCATACATACATATGTCCACAGTATGTAAATATGTGGATTGTATTTTATAGTTTTAACGGCATATTTCATTCATTCTACCTATATGCTTAATTAGTATTTTTTCCCACGTTCATAAATTCTAACATTAATATTATTTACAGTAGCCCCATTCGCATTAGTGAAAAAGTTGGTGTTGTATATTTTTGTAACAAGCAAATAAATACGTCTTTGATTGCGTGCAAATTAAATTAAAAAGAAATTACAAGTAAATTAATCTGTATATTAAAATTGGCAACAGCTAGGGCAGACAAATTCATAGAAACCTATGATGACTAGAAAGCTACATGTGATATTAAATTAAAAACAGACAGGAAAATCGAATAAATAAACACTATATTTTACGTGCTTCAGTGCTTTATTTTTATCATTTGTATTAGCACCTACAAATACAAATTCAAATTTTAATAGAGTCATTCACTTTGTTATTCAGGAATGATTATATTTGTTTTTCTGCTTTCCCAATATTATTTTTGACAAACCATTGTTGATTCCCTTCTGAAGAAGCTGGCTGCATGTTCAGCGAAGCGTCAAGTGTAAATACTACAACGCGATAATACAACAATACACAACAATAAAAAAACTACGATGTACTGCGGTCGTAAAAACCTAAACATACAATAGGAATATTACATATTCAATCTGATCCATACCACTTGCTCTAAGAAAACTACAAATTGTTACTGAACATCCTGTTCTTTATATATGTTCTACAGTCATTATACAGCACAAGTCTGTGATTCCTAGCTATACTTTAAATTTGAAACACACCAAGTGAAAGGCAATAAAAGGAAACATTTTTACATTAGATGCGATTCTCGAAATAGATTTTCAATATTGCTCAGAATCAAGAAAATGAAAATTTGACGTAGTTTATTTAATCCTTAGACATTGGATTGGATAAAAAATTGAAGTTCACTTTTCTATTTGCACTACCTGCATGTAACTCATGCAGATGAAATATTGGGCTAGTTGGACATAGTGTCTAAATTGTTATAGTTATTTATACCACTTCCTTGACACATTATTGGTTTCTATTATGTCGTTTTCATATGTTTTTTTTGTATTAACCTCTTAAAATTCCATCTACTAATGTTCTAAAAAAGGTACAAATTCGGGTAATTGGCATAAATGGTATATAAACGATATTGATTTGCGATTTCACGGGCCTTAACAATTGGGAGTTCTATTCAAGGTATAACCGATGCATGTTGGGTTAAAAAAGACTCGCCACTTTTAACTGTTGCTTTCAGATCTACAGTCAAGTTTTAGGCTCGTATATATGCTCCATCCATACTTAATTGATCGTTATTTGAATATTATGATCCTATTAGCGTCTTTTTTCCTAAATATATTGGCCAAATTAACCATGACCGGCAAATGTTCCTTCCAATTGTAGATACGTTAAAAAACGCCTTGCTAATATATACGGATGAATCTAAAAATGAGAAGGGGTGCGGGCGTGCAGTCTACACCCATCATGACAAGAAGAATGTCAAAATAAAGTTCCAATTGGATTCGGAAGCTAGCTTTTTTACTGCAGAGGCAGTTGCTATCTTGGAGGGATTCAAATATGGTTTAACGACAACTCATAATTATATAGTAATTAATCATGGCCGAATCGATGCGCGTATTAAGAACATTAGAAAAGGGCAGGCAGCTCTACAATATGCACCCCATTATTAGAGATATTTTCAATGGTTTAAATAATTTTTAAAAAACGTGCAATCCACTTGGAATTTTATTGGGTTAAAATCCATTCAGGAATTCAACAACACGACATAGTCGATCAACTGGCTAAAGAAAGTTGCACTTCTAGACGTACCTATCAGTTCTTTGTGAGGCGGAGGTTGTGAATATGGCTAGGAAAATCATATTGGGGCAGGAGTGGGAATCTTATTGAGAAAACGCGTACTCTAATAGAATGACACAGTACGCTTATATACACCCAGAAACCAAAACCAACTCGTGGTACTCAGTCCACAGCCTTCCACGGTTTTATCGCACCACTATTGCCCGGTTAAACTTTGGTCATGACAGGTATCCGCCCCATATATTTAAAATTAATATTATTGAGGCATCTTTATGTATATGCGGTGAAAAAGTGTGTGTTTGAACCAGATATTTCTCGCTTGTCCGTCACAAAGTAACAGTATCAAACATTTATACAATTTCCTAATTTCAGAGTCGGTTCCGCTCCCCACAAATATTGTATGTCGTTTGAGCCTTAATAAGAAAAATATGTGCGACAGCCTTATTAATTTTGTAAAAAAAGAAAACTTGAAATATAAAAACCCGTCTGTATATTCCCTCTCCCTGTGACCCCTATGTAGTTAAATCTACCGGTGGCCTTGTTTACTAATGGCACATGGGCTATGATCCCCAAGGCCAAAAAGACGATTGCGAATGGCTACAGAGAAAAATATTTTAGTTATTTATTCATTTAAGTTTATATCTGGATTGCATTAGACGATTTTCACTCAAACATTCGTTCAGTTAAAAATATTATTGTATTGATTTACTCTTAGTAAATTAAAAAAGAAATACATTTTACCAAACAAAAATATAACAGCGACACTTGTTTTATGCCTTTATAATTAATTCTCTACGCATATTCATCCCTGTTCTGGTAAACTTAAGCTGATTAATTATCTAATTGTCTAGTACACGCAGCGTAATTAACCATATTTTAATCTTGAACGGCTGTGAGGTTTTGCGCTTAATTGCTCATCCACAAGCATGCACATGAGTAGAGTACAACTATGAATGTGTGCATTATAGCACTCTCCTGTGTACATCCACATATCATCATTCAATATTCACACTAAAGTTATAAATGGCGGTGGCTATGTATAACGCGAAATAATAAAACATTCCTGTTTCCTCACCACGCACCTTACGGCCATTAAATTATTCCGCAAGATACATATGAGATTGAGTGATGCGTGAAATATTACAATCAGAAATCTCCTTTCTCCAGCAAGCACTTGATTCCAACCATCATTAAATTCTATGATGTTTTTGCTTATTTTTTTCGCCTATTTAAATGTAGCTTCCTTTTAGAAATGACGCAATTTGTGCAGGATTCTTTACTGCTGTAATTACAGCTTTGTCTTTTCCTTTGTTGTTCCGCCTCAAGGATAGCTTGTCTAAACGTAATTGACTTGGTTAACCGTTGCGTCCTCGTAACATGTTACAATATTTCCGTTATCTATGGTTTTTATATAAAGAACGCTGAAAATGACAACCTGACTTTTGCTAAACAACAATAAATAATAAATTTATAACACCGATAATCCATAAATTTTGCATTTCGAATGCATATACCCGTGTATTCTAACCCAACTAATCCTCAATGTTAGTTCTAAAGCCAATGAACATTTATGTATGCATATTGTTTTCGTCTTTGCGAATCTGTTCTGCTCTAGATGCATTGTTCGCATAGAAATATTATTTACAGAAATATGTGCGGCTTGTGCGACCTCCTATGGGACAACGGCCACAATAAGCTTTGCATAAGCACGGACTTTGAATAAAACATTTTGTTTACGTATGCATCGGTGAGTGTTATGAAAATTACGAAAGAGAATGAATGCATGAAACTAAAGGAGGAACTATTACACCTCTTATTATCCTAATTTTTTTACGCAACGGTTAGGTTATCAATAGTTACCGAATCTATAGATTTTAGAACGATTATGTAACATAATATATTTCGATTTACAACCCGTTTAAAATTGCGTGCCCATAAAATTTTTGAATATTGAAAGGATATTTAAAAATTGTCAATTTTTATTAATTGGCAACTTTACTAATAGATATTATATTTTATGACATGATATTCAAAAAATATCTAGATTTTAATAATCGTAACATAGAATATACATTCCATTTAAGAAAATGTAGGTTTCTTGTGATAATAATTTCAATTATTTGCCTTGTTCCGGTGATATTAGCGTGTATCACTTAAAGTAGTCCTTATCCTTAGTATATAAGAGTAGGTGAAAATGTGGGCAATAATAACGAACAGAAGCAGTTTAATACTTTCTATAACCGATGATGACACATCACATATGTACATAATATATTTATATCAAGCCGTAATATCTGATATATATTACTTTTAACCCTCAACTACTTCCTGTTTTCAGGTAACACAACTGCTATTCGACATCCCACAAATTTAGTTATTTTGTTAATTATAGTTTTTTTTCCTGTTTTTGAACCCTCTGTGAAATAAACTAGTCTCTTATCTTGCGATTTGTGTAAGAAAAAAACAAAACATTTATAGAAAAATGTAAAAAATATTCTCTCGTACAATTTTTTTTTACAAAGGTATCTGCGGTGTATTTTTAAGATGTCTTCACTTTTTCTGCTATTGGAAATCATGGCCTTATTCCCTGTAAAAGAAAAATGGCATTAGCATTTTATATGAAAGTTCTGACAATGACGTGAGACGTACATTTTATATGACAAAAATCCTTCTGTTTCTTGATGTACTAAGATTTTTACAAAATTCTTACAATTTAACTTTCTAAACATTCTCTGCATCTTACGAGTAACTCAGAATGGTACTTGCAGACATGCTGACGACAATTATGGCATGTGGTTTTTATTTTCTTGTCTTTGCTTCATCCGCAGATGTGAAACATTTTGTAGGTTCTTACAGGTCCTGCTCTTTGTGGCTGTTGTTGGGGTGTTTCTAAACCTAGTAAAGTTTTAATGATTGATTTTAGCTCAGTTGACAATTCTTTTATTTCGTATCTTCTTTTACGTGGTCATTGACGAGTTCTCTTCCTAAACGAATATAAAATTCTCTTCGTGTCACGTTGACTGTACCGTCTGAAATAGTTAAGAAAATTACATAACTGTTGACACGTGAAATGTCTAACATTGCTCCGAATATAGCCATTGGCCATCGCCTGGCTCGTCTTTGGCAAGAGTGCGTCAGACATTTCTGATCCAAAGCATCGACTCCTGCTTTGGTACCATTGTAGAAATTCATCATTTCTGGTTTCCAATTTGCTTCAATATTTCCATTGTGATGCATAGACGAAATCAACAAGACACATTTATTTTTTTTTACAAAGGAAACCAACGTATTATCGTGGGTAAATCCAAATTTACAGGAATTTATTGGTAGCTGATTAGTTTGTAAAAATCCAGGTGGAATTTCGCGCTTATTCTTACGAAGTGTCCCAACATATGTCAGACCAACCCGTTTCAATTCATTCAATAGCTCTATAGAAGAAAACCAGTTATCTCCTGTAACCTTTCGATTTGCGTTCACGATTGGAGAAACTAATTTTAGTACACTACGTGTTGGAACCGAAAGTTTGTTTCGATTGGGTCCGGTTGTCTTTCCTGTATAAACAAGTGAATTTATTAGATAATGCGTTTTTGAATCACATAAGCACTTAATCTTGATGCCATATTTTTTTGGTTTACTTTTTATATATTGACGAAAAGAGCAGCGGCCTTGAAATGCAACAAGCATTTCATCTACAACTGCACTGAAATTGTTCATGCAGTTTGTATTGAAAATTTCATAAATTTTTGAAATTGCAGCAAGCTTATCATCATTGTCAATCTTGTTCCTTCTAGTTGTTTGATCGTCAAATCTTAGCGTTGCCAAAAGAAAGAAAAACCATTGTTCAGACATAGTACCTCTAAAAATATCTCTTCCTGTAGCATTCGTTGCAAGAAGACCTCTAGTATCTTCGTGATTTGATTTGAATACTCCTGCCAAAATTAGAAGTCCTAGAAATGCTTTCAATTCAATCATGTCTATAACTAGCCATTGGTCCATAAAAAAACTCGTTTCCGTAATTCTTGTATTTGTATGTTCTAATATTTCATTCAGGATTTATTTCGTAAAGAAAAGAGACCATGCTTCAGAAGGTGTTCTAGGAGGAGTACTTATTTCTGGACCCTTTCCTCCTGGTCGATGAATCACTACATTAGAGGATCTGGTACGCGAAACAGCAGAAGAATTTTTTACTTATACCGCTTTTGCCCATAAAAGTAACTTGCACCTGTACTGACATCAACAAAATCTTCTTCACTTTCGTTTTCAGATTCGACTACAAACTCTGTAGATGTGTCGTGATCACTATGTTCGCTTGCTGTATCACTCAAATCATCATCACGTTCATCAGGGCATTCACTTCCACTGATATCATCATAAAAGTTTGCAGCAAAATTTGTTAACTGTTCATCAGTCATATTGTTGTTACTATTGCTATTCTTGTTACGTATTATGGAACAAAAATAACGAACAAAGTTGACACTATAGGAAATAGGGGAAATTTTATTCAATGCTACTTATAAAAAATCCCCGAAGTCGAATGTAGATGAGTGAATCCCCTACACATGTACGACAAATCTAAAACAAAGAGACGTGATTCCCTCAAAAGAGGACAATTGCTTGCACTGTAAAATTCAAACAATGGGTTAGAAAAAGAAACTGCTATTGTGGGGTGTTGAGGCACCCCAAAGGCTATTTTTTGCTAAAACTGTAAAACATGATAAATAAGAGCTTATAGCATATTATACATCTCATTCGCATAGGAGAATACCTGGAACCCTAGAAAGGTGAAGAAAACTGTTTCAAAGAAATTTAGGAAAAAGTGACTTCTGGGGTGTCCAAAACACCCCAATTCCTAATATCTTTTTCTGAACATGAATTTATCACCTTTAGAATCAAAATTTATAATGATAAATATTCTTTACTTACTGAGCAGTTTTCAAAATATGCTATAAAAGATTTGGTACTACGTACTACATGGATTACAATTCCTGTTGAGTTATATCTAATAAATATTTGTAATGAGCATTATATGCATGCGGTAAAATTAAGCAACTAGTTTAAACTAACCAACATTGTATTAAGAGACGGAATGCTATGTTGATTACATTGGAAACGAATGTAATAAAACCAAATTACAGTGTTCGTGAAAATCGTAAAAAGCTCTAATATTCCAAAACAGTACTAAAAATAACCATTATTGGTTATTTCACCATCGATAGTAAACTTTGTTTTCTTCACGTAGATATTGATCTAATTTTTTGTTGGAGAATATATTTTACTTTATTAGTAACCTATCTTCAGCAACGCATTTATGAGTCTTTGGTACAAAACGCGTAATATTGCCTTAATTACTTGTTGCATGTAATGATTAACACGTCATTAAAATCTAACAATTCCCTATTTAAATTTCAACTTCAAATCAAATCAATTGCCACACTAAATGTGTAGCTTCCCTTTTTTGATTTCACCAAATACTGATTTACCAACTTTTGTAACTTATAATCCACTAACTCGCTGGATTTCATAAATGCAATAACAACCAATAAAATTACCCACACATGCACCTTTTCAAATACGATTTATACAGTCCATTATTCATTTGAATAGCGGGATATCCAGCTTGTGTTACTGCCACATGACATTTGAAACGTTGCATAGCCTACGGAACATGACTTTCAGTTAATTTGTTAGAGTTGCAACAGAAATGACTGACATTACAAAAGTATTAGCGTAGTAAAATAACATTATCCCAGTGCTGGGGATTCGCATCGTGAAATTATGGGTAATCAGAGTCTGGTTCGAATGACATGCTACAATGTAAATGTCATATTTGGTCTATTTTGTTTGCAATTTCTACACTGGGTTAAATGACTTATTATTGTTGATTGACGCACGGAGTTCTGAGTGAAAATTCAAAACATTAATACCCTTTCAAAAAGATTTTTCTTGGGCAAATATTTTATTTGTGTGTATGTACAAATTTACATACCGGGAAATTGAGTAATTGTATTAACATAGTTTAGCCAGTGATATGTAAATAAGAAAAAAAACTTAGGGTTTTTTTTCACCATCGAATGTTTTACGCCTAGGTAACAAAACTTTTGGTTGATTTTGAATACAAATAACTTAGTAAATGTTCTTTAGATTGGAAGGTAATTGAAAATATCATGATTTTAGATTTTCTCAGAATCCTCAGGGCAAATGATCTTATTCGGAGAGCTGCTTTTCGCAGATGATTTACTAATAAAATAATACAAAACGGTAATTTCTTTAGTCGCTTTTTATCAACCGACGAATCCAATGCACCTCTGGAAAATTTGTTTGATGATCCACCCTTGGCACAAAATGTTCAAACAGGGTACTACACTATCATTTGCCGTTAATATCTCAACAATGTGAAATTTATATCAGTGAAGCTTGTGTTTTTATGTTTTGGACTTCGATACGTTAACTTGTGCTTGTATTTCCCGAACCGAAATATTTGGATTAGCCGCACACAAGCTAATCATCTTCA
Source organism: Osmoderma eremita (assembly GCA_031763485.1). Lineage (NCBI taxonomy): Eukaryota > Metazoa > Arthropoda > Insecta > Coleoptera > Scarabaeidae > Osmoderma > Osmoderma eremita. Next base: position 530,806 of record JARFOC010001213.1, on the reverse strand, counting down.
TCTACCACTGCCTTTGCCTACTGCTACATACAGTCCGCGACAAAGTTATAATCGCATGCTATTAAAAAACGAAAAGTTAAACTTTTATAATGAACTAGTAAAAATATTGTGGGTTTACATAAAACAATGTTTTAGAAATTAAAATATTAAGTATAAATATTGTTCAAGCCAAAGATAATATTTTTAATGTAACGATAAAATCAGAATATTTGAAAAACCATCATTTTTAACCCCGACAGAAGTATAATCGCAAGGAATTTCCCTATTCATTCCTGGCTTTAGAAGTCTAGGAGTGGGATTTCTCCAGGCGTGTCAGTTAGAAACGAACTTTCGAAGCGTGTAGTTGTTAGTTTCGACTTAAATTCGAAAATGCCAAGGGGTAAATTTCTTGGCACATGTGAGAAAGGTCAAATTAATGCCTTTAAAGATGAAGGTTTCAGTAACTGTGCAATAGCTCGTAAATTAAGCAGAAGCGATCATGTTGTTCGTAATTTTCTAATAAAGAAAATTACGGCAAAATGAAGAGATCTGGTCGTCCCTAAGCGTTATCACCAGGAGATAGAAGACGAATTTTACAACTGGGATCAAATCATTCTCTTACTGCTCGTGAAATCGTACATGCAGCGGGTGTAAAGACAAATGTTAGAAATGTGCAACGTTTACTTAAAAAGTCACCGATAATTAAACAAAAAAAGGTGTAGAGAAAACCGCCTTTAAATGAAACCCACGAAGCAAATCGTCTACGTTTTGCTCGAGAACATATGGCATGGGATGATGAATGGAAACAAGTAATATTTTCTGATGAAAAGATGAATGATCGTGATGGATTTTCGTATTATTACCCTCTTACATTTTATTATTATGTATCAAGTTTATTTAACAATAGATAAAAATACATTTAAACAAGAATACAATACAAATCTATATATAACACAAATTTCATATTCAGAAACACAAAAGTAGATTCACGAAAATCAAATAGAGGAGAAAAGACAAAACATTTCAATAAACTATGGCATCACACATAAATCGCTATACCTACACGTTTGCGTTAACTTACAGTAAGTGCACATATTATATAGAAAGTACCAAGAAAAGAGATCGTACTTACTAAATGGATTTTAAGATGTTTGTCGTTTGTCTATTTACAATTTTATTATAATGTGTAATATCGGACGTGATGCCAATTTCTAAGGACAAGAACCGATTTTATCTCAAGTAAAGATATAAATATTTATAAACAAATCTAACATCATCATTAACAATGTATTATAATTAATACATTGAAATATAATAAATTAAATTCGAAACTAGTACCGATGTGTAGGAAAGAAAGGCAAATGACCAAATGGGTCTTAGGTAGGAATATTAAATACGCTATACCATATCGCTATCTAAATTTTTAAATAGTCCATTTTAATAGTATCCAAAGCGGTTTTAATAGTACGTTGTCCTCCTCAGGGATAAATTACATAAGATAAGCGCTGTGCTATTAAGTTTTTTTTATTAAATTCGTGAACTAAATTTTAAATCTTTTCAAATTCTCGAACTCCATCCTTGTAGACTCATTATCATGATTCGATCAGAATCTGTGGGTGATCCCAAAGATGTTTAATTGGATTAAAGTCAGATTTATATGCTCTCTAATCCCATTTCCGGATATCCACTTCAGCCAGGTATTCAGTCTTCACTATAGCTTTTCTGGTTCATGCCTTTTAAATCAATTTCTCAGAAGTTCTGCATGCCTGATAAATATGAAGGCGACACTTACTTGTATGTGGTACAACCCGCACATCTTTAGTTCTCTTTCCTACATACATCCTTTTCTTTACCATAAGCACCGAAAATCTTTTAGGAAAACATTTGCATATGAATCCATAAACAGAGGCGCATTGTACATTAAATAATAAAATAATAAAATAATAAAATAATAAAATAATAAAATAATAAAATAATAAAATAATAAAATAATAAAATAATAAAATA
>JARFOC010001213.1:509917-521671 GCA_031763485.1 Osmoderma eremita | reverse complement strand
CAATTTATAATGTGTTGTGGTTTAGTTTTTAGCTTATTTCAATGCACTGCTATTTTTTCGCACACAGCTGTATATATCACTATGCTCATTGATTCATATTTTCATCTTTAATCTCTCCCATTTTACAAATATTCTATAAACTAGCAGATCTATTAGCAGCCATTGTATTATGCATGTTGTTACATGAAATTTTAATAACGGTTTACGAGCAAGAATTGGATTACTAAATCACTCAATTCTCTCGGCCCACGATATCTGTGATTTTTATAATATAACAACCGGAGACAGTTAACAGTACTAAAATATGTTACTACAATAAAGAAAAGTATTTCCCTAAATACACTTTATTAATGACACACTCCAAATACACAACACTACACGAAAAAGGGTATTCGAAAAACATCATGAATTAATAAATCAAAATATTCGGGAGGAAGAAGAACGTCGGGGTAACATGCAAAAAAAAATTGAAAAATTGAAAAATTTAAAGCTTCCAAAGGCGCGGAAAGCGAATAATATTTGGAGAAAAGAAGAGGTGGCCGTGCTGGCAGTAACCATGGAGTGGACGGCGGTTTATTTAAACAATGGAAAAAATATTGATTGAACTGTCATTGAAGCGTCGCTTGTATTTGATAAGAACGAAGTAATTCGTCGGTAAAATTAATCATTTAGAACAAATTTTGGCCGTTTATATCATCCACTATTAAAGAAAAGAAAATTAAGAAAAGGGTGAAACACAAACATTTACCCACCAACTTCAAATAAAAAACTAAATACGGTGAATACTTAAGAATCAAGACCTCTTTTATAAAATCGCTGAAACACGTAATTTTCAATTGAAGGGGAATAATTTTTGGAAAACAGATAATCTTTAAATCTTCAACCCTATAGCCGTAGGGGTGTCAACCCCAAAAATTTATACATATTGTTCTAAGCGACGTGCGCACCATTGCTAACTTAACTAATAATAATATATTGGAGCTACAAAGTCGATTAAATGCATATGATACTAGAATTTTTATGTCGATTGCAGTGGTGAAAACATAAAACAGTTGAGCATCGCATGTTCGAAATAATCACTAGACCTTTTTTTTTTAATGGAGCAGCCTGTATATTTCATTGGGAATTTTATGAATGAAAAAGTTCTAATACATTGTTATGAAAAAAAACTAGAAGTAAAGAAGTTATTGTGATGTTTTACTTTTTTTTACAAAAAAAGCAATAGCTTTGGAAAAAAATCAATTTGTTCTATTTATTTTATATCTTAGTAGTCATTGTTTCTATGACAAAAGATGTGAAAGTGTTTCAGCGTTTTTTATTGTCGTTTAACATCTAAAGATGTGATATATTAGAAGCGTACATATACAGGTATAGACAATTATTATATTATATTATTGCTACAATGTCGCGAAATCGTACGGATTGCCCGTTCCGTGATAAAGGCAGTTGTTGAGTAATCCGCGGTCGGTAGTGCGCTCTCGTCGGGTAAACATCATAAATGGAAGACATTATGGAAGACTATTGTGTATTTCATACTGATTGCTGATGAGAACATGGCAGAAATTAACAGGTTAATTTTGGTATTTATAATTTTTTATATGCCCAGTGATCAGTACTTTTCTCAGAAACTATAAATGCAATTGAAAACTTTTATTATGCAGTTCTGTTTCAGCAATACTAAAAAATATGTTTTCAAATTTTTAATGAAATATTTCACAAAAAATTATTTGGGCGTTAATGAGTTTTTGAATAAAACATTATACGACTCGTATGTTACATACATGTATGCATATGTGCGCATGTATCCTCTTAATCGGTATGTTTTGCTGCTCGACCATTCACGACCTCAAAAAAAAACAGCCGGCAAAGGAAATCGACTCGTTACACTGCATCAAAAAAAAATAGAGAGATGGATAGCCGGGATAGGTATCTGCTCTCTGCATTAGCAGCACTGATCGTTACATCATTCTTTACTGTCGTCATTTTGATACGCCGACATGTTTATAATTAGCTCCGGCGAAAGGAAGTGTATCTACCACCTGCTTCTCTTAAGGATTTCGAATTATCTTGTCGCCTATTTTCTCATCTCCATTCCGAAACAAGTTTAGATCTTGATAAATCCGAACTCGGAAAATCGATAGTTAAATTAAAATCGTACAAAGTACGTATAGATTTGTACTTCTTAAATTGCCTTAAACGGCATTCAATTAATTTGTATCGGATGAATTGATTCGGTTCACTCGGCAGAGTTTATAAATTAAGATCAATTGATTGGAAATAGATTCTAGGGCCTTTACTTTGTAAGTATGAGATGGTGAATAATTATTTTTAATTGACTTCCTCAAAATAGCATTCATTTTAATTTTTTGAAATATTAAGATGTGTTAATTCCATTTTATTTATTGCAGGTATGGTTATTTCCACCTTTCATTCGCAATGAAGTTTTCTAGTGGTAAGTTCGAAAAAGCTAGTAAATAACATAATAATTGTTTCCAAGCAAAAAATATTTTATAAAATGGTTATGATGCACTAGACTAGACTGTTATTTATGATCAAAAATTGTAAAGCATAATAACCTCTAGAAACCCTTTTTTTTGAAATGCTGGGGTGGATTATATTTGAAGTACAGTGAAAAGCATTACAAAAGTGGTCACAACAAGTGAAACCTGATATGTGTAAGAGCACTCCCGCGACGGTAAAAATGCCAGGGGCGCAATGAATGCGTTAAAAACCAACGTCTAGTCACAGGCTTGTAATCGCAGCATTACAAACTCAGCTGCCTCAAAGCCGTTAATACGCCAGATTGTTGAAGTACTGCTACACATTTCGTATCACGAAATAACGTTAAATTCTCTTGTTTTTTACCGTTCAAGTCATTTCTGATTGATTTCCTTTGTAACGCTTCTTTCGTAACGGACTTGCAAAGAGGTCGCGACTACCACAAACGTCACCGATATACTGTAAAGGGAATATTTTTAGCGGTTTATAACAAGCAGACTCTGTCGTCTGTCAAATGCTTTAACACGCGCAAAAAATCGCGTCCGTAAACAAAAAAAAAAGAAGAGGAAAGACAAACGGGACAACTCGTCGGTTCCGCTATACTACTTCATCAATTATTCAGAGACGCTGTTTTTCCGGTGCTAATGGCTGGGCTTGTCGAGGAGAGACAATACGAACAATAATGACCGCTTAACAGGCCGAAGACCATCGGTTATCCCTCTGGGTACGACAAGCGAAATGACATAATTAGCAATTAATGAATAATGGAGGAAATACTCACAAGGGAACGCCGGCAACCCGCACATCCCGATTTCGCTGAACCTGCACAGACTGAAAAAGTACCTTGGTATAACAACAACACCATTTTCTGTTTCTGCCCAATCCTCCGATTTCGGGGTACAACCCCTCCAAAGATTTCAATGATTTTTAAATTTTTGTAAAATCTCGGAAACTATAACAGATTTCTTCTTCTTGTTTGTAGAATATAATAAAGTATAAAGTATATGACATAGTCCCAAGTATAACGCGAATTATTTTCGGGAAAAAATAATTACGGGGGACCCCCACTTTTTTTGAATATTTTTATTTTTCACAAATAAAGTCGGTTTTATGTAGAAAACGGTGTTGTATTAGCAAATATAGGCAGTTAATAATTATAATGATAATTAGTAAAAGATATGAGAAAACGATAATAAAATATTACTTGTCATTTATTGTTGTTATAAATACATAGAAATTTATCTAGAAATTATTTATTATTTCGATGACGTTTGATAACGCTGAAATGATCATACGCGGTTATTTCAAATAATGTATGAGAAACATTCTTTCGGCATGATATTCTATATTGTAATAATAATAATAATAATTTTATTGTGATAGGCTGCAATAGCAACATACACATTGTCAAAAAAAAAAACAAACAATAAAAATAAAAGTAAGCACAAGTATAACTGACAATAACCTACATGCCTTACTGGGTGTGTGATAACACGATGCATTTAATTTACCGATAAGTTTATAGCAGGGTGCCTGCGAAGTTAATATTGTCGTCCATACATCGACCCAAAAAGTTTAATTCTCTTGCTCGATCTATTTCCATATCTTTTGAGCTATATATTAACATTGAATTGGGTCTTGTTCCCAGAATTATGAAATATGAGATATTTGGTTTTATCAACATTAAGAAACAATTTATTATGGGAAAACCATACATTTATAGCCTTTAACAAAGAATTGACACTATTTTGGCTATCTAATATGTTGTTACAAGACACAACGGCACTTGTCTCGTCAGCATACATGGTCAAATCGTACTTCGATAAAAAGTTAGTAATATCATTAACAGAAATCAAAAAAGAATACTGGACCCAAAATGCCCCCTTGGGCAACTCCTCTACTAGAGGAGGGGTAGGTTAGAGGATTTAACAAACCTTATTTTGCCCGCTGATTGATTTTGAATATCCACAAACTGGGTTCTTCCTTTTAGGAAAGATTCAAACCATTGTGAAACAGTGCCACGTATTGGTATACGTGGCACTGTTTCACAATGGTATGGTTACCAATTTAACTTTGTAATCAAAATGTTATGGTTGACACAGCGGAACGCACGACTCAAATAGCAAAAACCGCATATAGGAAACTGAGCATTTTCCATACCTGACACAACAATATCATATAGAGCACGTATAGCAGTAATTGTAGAGTAATTAATTCTATTTCCGTGTTGGTCAATTAAAGTATTATATATCAACTTTGACGAAAATACACCAGTTTCAAATGATAGATCAATCAAGAAAGTAATTGGCGCTATTAAACAATCTGCAATTCTTTTAAACAAATTACAGGGTACCCCATCACGTCCACAGGAGGATTTACTTTTTACTTTCTTAAATAAATCACGTACTTCAAATTGATTATATGGCATTGCACACATGCTGTGTAGAATGTTGATGTTATTTGTAATATTATGGTCACTAACTGGAATTTGAGATAGTATTTCGTTAACTGATTCAAGAAAAAAATTATTAAAACTTTCAGCTACAATGTCTGCATCATCTATTGTTCGACCGCCACATTCCAGAACAATATTTTCACGGTTTTTAATATTACCTGACAGACTTCTTATAATTTCCCATGCAATTTTTCTAAGAATTCGAAGAGTTAATCAACTTTAGTAATAATCGCGTTTAGTTTCTGTCAACAACAGTTTATGTTTTCTTTTTGTTTCGAAATAGATACCATTCATAATTGGAAAAGTTTTTTGAAGTATAAACAAGTCCATAAGATTACTACCTGAACACTTTACCTCACGTGTTAATATTAACATAACTAACATGTTTAACATTGATATTATGGTTATACATATAGTAATTATGCTATGTAATTAACTATTGCAATAAAAGTGTTCAAAAGACTATTACTTGCACCAAGAACAACCCACAATAGCAGGTTTTTTACAAATACTACACAAGGGTGTAGACTCTGCATCCTTTGAAGCTTGCGTCGTTACATTTGTATACATACACATGCTTCCGCCAAATACGGAACTCTCGTACTTACACATTTTACATTATCTGACTGTAATTATCTGTGGGAACCACTCTTCCGCCAATATAACCAGCATGCTGTTATAAATTCCGAAACCGCAAACCTTAGTAGATATTTGCAAGAAAAATAGAAATAATACTTTCTTAAGCATGAAAATTTAATTTAAAATACATACAACAGAACGGTATATAATTAGAGTAAGTTCGTTCTAAAAAGCCGTTGTTCACCTGATCGATTTGTGGTAATTTCTTCATTGGAAACACTTTAACTGTGAGAGGTTGATTATAATCATCGCCTACTACCAAGAAGTTTACCACAACTTCGTTAAGATGGATATAAAATTGTTACTCACCGGTTTATTCCTTGTTCAAACGTATGAATCAATTTGTTTCGTATAATTTATCACTAACAGTATCCGCGTTCGTGCAAACTTTTTTTTTTATATCTCTGTAATTTTCTTCGAAGAAAGTTGCGTAATTATATTATATATGTACCTATAGTAGCAGAAGTTGTATAAAGTAGGTAGCAGAAATATTGCTAAAACCAGCGGTCCCCAACCTCTTGGAATTCACCGACTAAACTGCATTCACGTTAAGAGAACAGTAGTGGGCGCTGTGATCTGCGGGCATTTCAATAAGAACACTGACTAAAATAATAGATAATCATAATTTACGGAAAATCATAAACTATAATGTATAACCTTATTGGTTATTTTTTTTATGCGGGGATTTAAAAACTACGTGTTATTTTCTATAGCTAATATATATGTGTGCAATCATTAACAAATTCATGTGTGTTCCAGTAAGGTATCACCTTAAGCAGAAATACAAAGAAACTCGGGTAAATAACTGTACGAACTTCAATAGTTTATTTGTAGTAAGTGTTCTAATTACAATTATATGTACACAACAATCAAATGCTCTTGTGAAGTTCAAATTGTTATCGTTCATTGTTAAAAATTTTATTATCTTCTGCAATAGTATATTTTATGCAATTTCTCCATTTCGCAGCTGTTACAAGGTTAATTCCTGCTTTTAATAAAGTTTCTACTTCTGCTAACTTGAAGGTTTTAAGATTGGCAGCACCATTATACTTCACTTGTGCCCACAGAACAAACTTCTATGGGCACAAATGAAGCATCATGTTGCTGCCAACAATAAAACCTTAATTGAAACCCAATCGAAATTGGGTTTAAATTACAGTGGTATAGCGGTAATCGTAAAACTGTACGACCACTTTTTGTTACCATTTTGTTAAATCTTCAAGAGATCCACTTTCTTTCTGAAAGTATATTTTCTGCGCATATACCATTTCATCAATCACATATGGTATTGGATTATCGCCTACATATTTTTTATAAGTTCAAGGTTCAAGATGCTCAGCTTTTATCGACAACAATTTCCCTTGAAAGAAGCCACTCAATTAGTGCGTCTTTTTTGTATGATGCATTAGGTAATTTTTGAGCCTTAACGGAGTGGTAGGTAGCATTATCCATTACAATAATGCTGTTGGGCTCAACATCAAGTAGAACTTTTGCCATCCACGCTTTGAACACTTCATCGTTCATTTCCTCACGATAGTCACCAGTTTTCTTTGATTCAAATAACAGGAGACCATTCTCAACAAACCCCTCTTCACTACCAATATGCAAAACAATCAATCGATTTCCTTTTCCAGAGAGATGGTTATTTTAAATCAGTTGTGGTTTTTGTACAGGTAGGCAATTCATTTTGCAGAAAGAAATAATGTACATATCTTCTAATTCTGGATATTTCAGATTCGTTCAAATGTTGATATGTTGTCTCTCCCTTTAGAGGCTGAATTTATAATTCCCGTAGTATCAATTTCTTTCACAATATTCCACATAATTTTTTCCTGGAGCCCAAGCTACTTTGCAACCAATTTTAATGATGCTGACTTCGAGTTGTCATGCCATTAACCATTGGCCACTGCGGATTTGTTTCCCTTGAGGATTTAAATTTTGTCCTTTTCGTGTGGGTAACACTTGTTGTCCAAACCAACCTTCTATATTTTATAATACAATATCATACTGCATTTCTAAAAACATATACTACAATATGTAAAAAAAAGGAAATTCAGAAGCTGTTATCAATAGTTATAGTTCAATAAAGATTGAAAGGACTGTGGGGCAGTATAGTAAACACACCGTATCGGATCACTCACTGATCTAATAAGCGTAATTGGAAATCATATTAAAATCCACTGAAATCATAATCATTGACATAAGTATTGTAAGAAATTGCTAATTTATACTAATTAGAACAAAGTAATTTTAAAAATAAATACTTAAAAAATAACAAACAACAGATACGCAGCACAAGTCAGCATAGTGCTAACAAATGGCCGGAAGCCAAGAAGGAAAACACACCTACAGTGACACATTTAAGAACTCATAAGAGTAAAAACATCAGTTCAGCAAGAACCTTTTCAGAGCACTCCTGTATTGCTGGAAGCTTGGTTTGTTTGTTTTTTATATGGTTTGTCAATTTATTGAATAATTTTATTGTTGGATATTCAGGGCTTTTTCAAACAGTGTGGTTTCGTGATGACGCTGTATACACGTATCATATGCTCTTCAGCCAACAGTAAGCCGAGATATTTTCTCCTATCTTTTCCAACGTTGTTTTCTTAAAATGAATGAACTGTAGTAACTTTAAACTTGAAATTTCGCGGACTACTAAATACAATCCTCTCGTTACACGTTGTTACATACATTATATAGGTTAGCATATAAAAATTTTCAAAATAAGAATGCGAATACTGTTATTTATTAATTAGAAAGGAGATCCCTTCATTTGTTTAAATATAGCATTAATAATTAATAACACACAATATGTTAATTATGATCTGGTTGAAATAAATTTATACATTATTGGCTCCAACATGTCACTGCAACACGTAAAGCATTTAGTAAGGCTAATAGTAATTCTTTCGACTAGTATTCCCCGACCTTGTCCGCCAATCGCTCCCGGTTCCAGCATCAGAACTTGCCCTTTCGGAATGTCTTCTTTCACCCTCGCCTCCACAATGGCTTCACTGCGTCTCGCCAAGGTTACATCTACGCAGACTACGCATGCTGACATATTCTTGCCGTGGTTAAGGGTAACTTCTTCCTTGCCAATTTTCACCCATTACCCAAATACGCCCATTCCCCCAGGATTACGTCTTGTTCTATATCCGCGACTATTACATGATATACTGGAATGCAGTATCACCAATCTGGAAGTGGGCCATCGTCTCCCCCTGCACATTGTCTGACTCCCAAGTCGCCGTATGTTGGTTGGGTATATCTGTTTCTTCCTACCCACTGTTTCCGGACGAAGAATTATTGTTACTCCAGTACCCAGTAGCAAATCTCTGGATTTTCCATCATCATTCTCATACATGAAGAGACTTCAAGTCCGGCCTTTTACTGAAGCAATAACTACTGGTGCTTCTGGGGCATCAGCAACACGGGTCGACGATCGCCCCTTCCCGTTGGCCCATTTTCGTTTTTCTTCCACTTTGGTTTCTGTGGTTCAGGGCAGCCGTTTCTTAGGTGCCCCGACTTCCCACAATCCCAGCATCGCTTCTTCGGTCGCCTGGCCCCTATGCGATTAAGCAGATCCGCTATCATCTTCTTCAGCTCGTTTAATGACTCTTCTTCCTGATAATTTTCCACGGCACGGACGCGAGCATGTCCTTTTAGAGATTGTTCTACGGCTTCAAAGTCCAAGGTTTGGAAACTTGCTCTTCAATGGGCTCTTTATAAAATCAGAGTACTGCAATGTCTGTCGAGTTTCGAAGTTTTCACGGCATCATTGAATTAAGAACGCCCGTGTGTCCAACTCGCTATTGAGCACGATAAAAATGATCGAACCTGATTTTTGCCTCCAGAAATTCTACTAGGGTTTTGTCAACTTGAGCCCATATATGTTCATGCGACAATGGACCATATAAAATGGCAATGATATGACGCAGTTCACCTAACTCTTTCTTGTTTGAATTTACAAACGTTTCAAAATTGCAGGGAAAAACTAATTCTTAACTTGAGGAAAAGCGGGTCCGATTTACACATTCTACCAGTTATTTGTGTACGTACGTAACCAAATTGTTTTTTGCATGCTAACTATTGTAGCCGATTCCTAATTTTGTATGTTTTTCTTCGGAAACGGTCATCGATCGTAACTTCAATGAAATGGAAATTGGCTGCTTTTACAACTGGAATCCTCGTTTGAAAATTTAATTGAAATGCAAAATAGACGTTTTCAATCGCATCCGCAATTAGCGTTTACGGGGGTAATGAATCAAATTTTAACGAGTTTCAAAACGAAAATACATATATCACCGATGAAAAGTGTTTGTACACTCCAAAATATTATGGTTCATTTCAATCTCGGATGGTTCACTTCAATTCGTGATTTACACCACGACCGATGATGGTGCTGTTAACATTGCCAATACGGCGGCTGACAGAAAGATACTTTGTATTGTTCACATTGTGCAAAGGAATTCTTCTAAGATTTTCAATTTATTTTTACCTGTGAGCAACGTTACACGCAAGTTCTGCACTTTCTTGAAGCAGTAAATATATACTTCGAAAAAACCTAAGCAGTTTTGTTATTACTGATTAACACAGATTGTATAATTCAGGATCATAAGGACGTTATATTAGAAACTCTTCGAAAAACGAAACAAAAACGGCCTAGTCATATTTATTATAATAAGTAATTGATGTACCTTGTTTACAATCGATTTTGTAAAATAAACAACAAATTTCGTTGTAATATTTCTATCACTTTATTTCTTTCTTTCACGTTTTACTTTAAAAAGATCTGAATTAGGTAAAGCCTTTATAAATGCAAATACTATCATTACTACAGATGCAACTTTATAGGAGAAACACGGGTGTTTGAAGAGTTGAACACGATACGCCTTGCTGTTGTTTGTATCCTTATGCAGAGACTTAACACTGCGATCTTGAGGCCTATTGCATCACTCTACATTAGATTTGTGTAAGTGTGTACTCTGTGTGTGTGTGAGTGTTGTGTGTAAAGTGTATTACTTGTTAGTGTCTTTCCTCGCTGTAAGAGGACAGCAGTGTTGATTTATCCTCTACACTGGAGGGTACCGGCAGAGATACCTCTCTTGCTGCAACCGATCTTTATAAACATCAATCGCCGCAACGGAGATTCATACTATCGACACCCCCCACACATGCACAGATGCCTAGTGCTAGCCCGTCAACTACGATACGCCTTAGATAAAAGCTTTTTTAGTGAAATACTGAATAAAAAATGCTGAAATATCCTTGAACAATATGCGTAAGTCACGTGTACTCTAATGCAATACAAAATGGTGTCCCTCTATGAGTACTGTGAAAATTTTATGATGAAGATTCCCTTAGCCTAAACCGCGAATAATGAGCTAGAAAAGAAGACTTCTAGTGGCAAAAATTGAGTTTCTTGTGCATAATTACTTATCCTTTTGAATAAAGAATAATCCAAAGTTGAATTATTTTGTATGAGAAATTTGGTTACTATCTTGTGGTCTTTAAAAAAGGAATATTATTTTAATAAAAGAATTTCTTGAATGCGGGGCTTTTTCAAGAGATCCACTCTCTTTCTGAAAGAATATATTGAGGGCATTAGAGCTGACGTCAACTTTTGTGAAACTTTTTCCAAAGAAAACAAGCTACATAACCTCGCATTCTGTTCACGTTGTTCGACTTCCATTAAAAATACTTTATTTCTAAATTTGTGTGCAATTTGTATGGTATCTGTTTCTTTTTTGCCCTGTATTCTATCTTATTAATAAATCTGTGATGTGCTTTGGTTGTAATCACCACAGTGAGCAGAAGAAGTGCAAGTATTTTTGAATGAACTCTGTGTTAAAGCAATAAATTGATTATTGCTATATTGTATACACACGGTGATGGATATAGAAGGATGTAAAAATAACAAATTTATATACATGCCAACCAGTGGTCACTAATTTGTAGTTGTGACTAGTAAGATAAATACCAGAATGTTCAACTACTACACAAGAGGAAGAAAAGTTATATATACAAATACAGTTGCGAGCAAGCAAATAGGGACAACCTATTGTATTTAAGGTTTAATGCCTCGGTACAATTTTAAACGAAATGAAAGAATTTATTTTTGCTATAAAGTTCTTAGAAATGAATAAATGTGTATCCTTAAG